>JAAIXJ010000286.1:230689-296395 GCA_013403705.1 Heliconius hermathena | reverse complement strand
TAGAAATATTCCATATGGTCTTGCTCGTGCTGTTTAACAAAGACTCTATCGGGTTCAAATGCCACTCAGTGGAATATTTATGATGTATAACTTTCCCGGGCTTGTTGTAAACACCAGAGTTATTTTCCATTATACATTGTACTAAGTTTCTAGTTTGAGACCGTTGTGGAGACTGTATTCTCGGTGGTTGTGGGTTCTTTACTCTGGTAAAGCACGACATCGAGTTTAACTACTCAGCACGCAATACCTCCAAAAATCGGCGGAAACTAGCTAACGAAAGTGTCTTAATGGGAATGGAGAGTCTTAACACTAGGTTTCCAGGTACCCTATGCCTACCATGTCCTGCGTGTGGGAAAGCGAAAAAAACGTTCTATAAAGGACAATTTAGACATTTATTGTCCAATAAATGTTTCTTTATGGAAATTGTGTGTTGTGTGGCAAAACTTAATCTTCTTAACTCTTGAGAGAGAATCGAACCTATTACCGTCGCGATTACAGTCACTGTGCTTTTACAATGCTAAGCTAAACTACACAGATTGTAAAACTTACGTTTTGAAGTAATTTTTCATATTACAAGGAATAATAAAAAATAATTTGTATGTAAATATCACGAAATTGACTACTTCCTTATTAAAATGGTTGAAATAAAAATCGATTGATCATTGTCAAAATCGATATGAAACCGGTTACAAAAATAGTCTTCCTTTGTTGTCTCTAAATATAACTTTTAAATATTGATCTACTGCTTTAATAAAGAATTATTTAATTCACACTGTTGCCTTTACATAGTAGAATTGGCAGAGAGAGCTGAAAGTTGAGACATTCGGGACCGTGCGTGTTTGGTGGCTCAGCGCCGCGCTTTGCCTCGTTACCAGTACAAAAGAATTAAAATATTCAATATTTCATTCTTCGGTGTGGGAATCGATCCCACAACCGTCGTGCTTACATTCATGCACTTGTGCCCCTGAGCCACGACGGCCACACTATATGTATTAGTTTTATTTATCATTTGTTACATTAAAGGCCAGTTGTGGCCAGTCGTGGCGCAGGGGCACAAAGTGTGACTGTAAAATCGACGACTTGTGGGTTCGACCCCACTCGAGGAAATGACATATTTATTTTCATTTCTTCTCTCTGGTGTCGAGGTAAAGGATGGCGTTGAGTTCTGCCACTCAACACGCAATACCTCAAGAGCTCGGCAGGAAGTGGGGAGGGGAGTGTCTTAACAATGGGTTCCCTCTGCCTACCCTGCTGTGTGCCTTCACCCTGTATCCCGCACACAGCAGGGTAGGCAGAGGGAATCTATTGTTAAGACACTCCGTTCCCCACTTTCTGCCGAATTCTGGAGGCATTGCGTGATGAGTGGCAGAACTCAACGCCGCGCTTAGCCTCGACACCAGAGCGAAGAAATAAAAATATAAATTTAACTAAATAACATTTCATCTCCTCGAGTGGGGATCGAACCCACAACCAGTCGGTTTTACAGTCACACTTCGTGCCGCTGCACCACGACTGGCCTCAAACACATATGTATTACAAATTATTCTTACTTATACTTCTACTTATTTTATATAATTTATATATAATATAACTATAATATGATATAACAACAAGCTTAAGCCGGCGAAGCCGTTTGTAGTCGCTAGTATTAATACAGATGAATCACTACGTAGAATCGGTATCAAGTGTATCAAGGACACTCGAACTAGCCGGATGGCAGGCTTCCACGCTTAATTAGTGGTTAGTCGATCTGATTCGACTTAGTATGAAAAATTTGCTATAATACAGACGTTTTAAATTGTTTTTCGGAATTTGACGCCGATAAATTTGTGTACTTAATGATTGAATTATTAAAAATGGTGGTAAATATATATACATTTAATGTATATTTCTATATATATTAAAGGTTTGCGAGGAAACACGTATACCACGTATAATATACAGGTTTTTACCATTATTAATTTATAAAAATAACTTTGCTTTCAAACCGTTTATAGAAAAAAAATTTAAAAATCCTTTAATTCTACTCTCTCCCCTCACTGTAAGCAATTTTATTATCAACTGCTTTATTGAGTATGTTAAAACTATTAAAATATATGATTCTTTAAAACAGTCACCTGTAGCGCGACCACCTGAGTCCCCTCTGTACAGCGGAAGTGCACTTAATGTGCTTTGTCTCCCTCGCTCACACTATCTATCTCGCCCCCTCTATTTTAGAGATCGTTTGTAATAAAAAAATAATTTTAATATTTTATATTATAGTATATTATTGTCTAACCTCTGAATTAATATAAAAAAAAGCAAAAGAGTTTGTTTGGGCTAATGGGTAAACTCAGGAAGTACTGGTCGGAATTAAAGATTTTTTTTAGAGTTAGATAGTCCAGGATATCGAGGAAGTTTATTAGTTATATTATTATATTATATATTATGCTGATCTATTTGATATAACCATATGTATCTGTTGACAAGTCACCACCACCACCATACATATATGGTGGTGATGGTAGTGGTGGTGACTTTGAGTTACTATTTAACTATAGCGGCGCAAAATATAGTCAATTATAATTAGTTTAACAGTTAAGTTGCTTAACATTATTCAGTTAAAGTTACCTAGAACAGTTTAAAATTTTCTATTTTATAATATTCTTATTGTATAGTGACGTCATTTTTGTGTAAACAACAATCTGTATTATATACGGTCGAACCACAAATCGAAATAATTATTTATATACGAAATATTTTCGTTTCACTAATTATTAAAAAAATTAAAACATATTACTAGACTTTCCTTTTGTGGAACTTAAATATAAAAATATACACATATATATTAAAAAAAGTCAGATTTCATATCCAACGCGTAAAATAGAACCACTATAGTCATTCAAGTTAATATCGACAAGTTTTTTTTATACATTCCAACAGTCATTGTAGCGCTCCCACGACACGCTCTGTAGAGTACGCTGTTTTAAACGCCGCTTGTTGTGCCTTAGCACCTCATGATAGAGTTCATTTTTGCCCAAATTATGCCTTTTAAGTATTTGTCAATCTGGTTTCATGGTATTTGACAATGTACTAAAGAACTTAACGCCTTGATAGTATGGTTGAAAGATTTTTTTGGTTGTATGGCGATGGTTGTGGGTTCAATATGAATTTGAAATCCGATTTGTATTTAAATTATTTTTTATATCTTACATGGTTATAAAAATATATAATATCGTCATTCCTTATAAGAACCCGCAAATAGAAGTGTAGACAGATGACCTAATGTAAAGACACACTGTTCTATATTATCCACGTGAGTTCATGTGACACATATCGAGTGATGGAATTCAACGCCACACTTTGTCTACCTAAGCAGGTAAATAAAAATAATTTATTCCAAATGGGAATCGAACTCACAACCATACCTTACTCTATCTAACTCAATAATTTAATACATTTTTTTACTATGATAAATTGAAACGATTAATTCTATAGTATACATACATTTCGTTAAGTATGAACAACAAAAAATTGTTTACAAGTAATTCTATGTTTAAATATATTATATTAATTTATCATTTTTCATAATTTATAATATTAACGCTTCTTTGACCAGTAGGCAAGTCATAATAGTGATAAAATTTTAAATATACATATTTAACTATCTAATAAAAAAGGAGCTTCAAATAGAAGAAGGGGAAATAATGTAAAGACACTCTGTTGTGTGGCGTAACTCGACGCCGCGCTTTGCTTCAAATGGCGGAGAAATGAACAACTAAAATATAATAATGAATACTAATAACAACCTATATTTGTGCGGGACACAGGGTGAGGCTAAAATAAAAATGACACTTTAAAGAATGAGTATCGAATTTACAACTATCGTGTTTACAATTCCATTGTGCTACGACGGTCTTTAACATACCAGTAATCAAAGTAAGCTATAATTTTTTTTCATCTTTTTTCCACGTGATATAAAATTGGCGACGTGAAGAATAGTGCCATATTTCTTGCACCATTTTTCAGCTAATTTTCAAAACATTGCGTATTGAGGCTTAACGCCGCGCTATGTTCTCTCACCAGAGGGAGAAAACGATTAACTCAATACTACTAACGAGAATCAAACCCACAACCGTTGCGATTTACAATATAGCCTCACAGAGCTCTACATTTCTTTTAAAATCCCTGCAGTATTCAAAACCAGTTTACGAACTGTTCATTCTAAAATAAAACATACTTCAAAGGCAGTGTGGTATAGTTACATCATAGTATAAAATATTATGTAGTTAGCTAAATAAAGAGATAGTGCGTGGAACAGATGTGGCCAGTATTATATAACTAATTCTGTTAGTATTACTGCTTGTTTCTTTTATTTTAGGAGAGTAGAGAGTATTTTTATAGTTTCACGCTGTATTCTGTGTTGGGTAGCGGAATTCAACGCCGCGGTTGGTCTTTTTACCAGAGCTATTATATTTTCAATAACTCATTGAAAATAGTTTTCTTCGAGTGGGAAGAAATTGTCTGGCGTGAAAGGTAACTCAAAGTGCGGCGTTGAGTTTCGCCACTCAACACAAATGTATCTACTGTCAAAGAAACAAAGAATTAAGAAAATTTTATTTTGATAATCATAAAAAAAATTGCACAATTATTTTTAAAATTATTACAATAACAAAGTAAATGAACAGACAATTTATAATTCACATCCACATAATATTTTCACAGATGTTTTATTGCATTATCGATTAATCGGTCAATATATTTATTATATTATTTTATTTAAATAATATAATCGATTTTATTATATTAAGAAGACTTTAAATGATTACATGAAGATTTTATTATTTGTTAAAGCAAAAAAAATATGTTTTTTATATATGAAGTCTCACCACACATTTAAAAGTTTTGTACGATTATGGTTGCTTAAATTTATTTATTATCTTTTATTTTAATGTGAGATTAACATTTAAGATGATTAAAACATTACATTGTTTATTATTACTTATTAATTAAGTAATAATAAAGAATGTAATGTTTTAATCATCTTAAATATTTGACGCTATAACTGTGGTATACCTAGCGTCTGACTGTAAAAGTGATGCTTGTGGGTTTGATCGCTGGTGAATGATTATACATTATATATATTTCGTCTAATAGATTATATCCGAATCTGGTAGACGAAGCGCGGCGCTAAATTGCGTAATTTAACAGGGTGTCTCGAAAATTCGCCATGCAAGTAGGCAACGCCTTACTTTGTCTATCAGGGCGGTACTATGATTATTATTGATTATTATTTGTTATGTTTAATTTATGAATTTATCACGAATATATATATATATATATATAGTTATATGCACTTTTTATAGTTCAATTACATAACTATTTTAGTAAAGCCGGATGTTATATAAGTGGTTGTAATTAGTTGTAAGTTGATCTCAACCTCACTAGTAATATGCGGTAATGAAATAACATTAATCATTTTTTTTTATTTTGTTATAACCTCTTATATGCAAAAACAACAAAAATAACAAATATTTCAATAACTTAAATTTCCTCTTTTTTCAACAATTGACGCTGTATGCATGTGTGTTGATGATGGACCCTATTGTTAAGACAATCAGTTCCCCACATTCCGGCAAATTTTGTTGGCACCACGCGTCGGGTTCCAGAGTTTGGAAATGCAAATGATTTAAATATAATAATTATTTCAAGTGAGAATCGAACCCACAACTGACACGTTTAAAAAAATAAATGGTTTTTATTTAAAACGTACGATCGGGAAAAATGTAAAGACGGTTTTCCCTCTCAACTCGTAATATAGATTCAAAATAAAGAAGGAAGTCTCTTGACACTAGGGTTTTTTTATTTGCCGTTCTTTATGCATAGACGTGTAACTGAAACAAAAAAGAAATCTATAATTATAATTTTTTATGTACTTACTTGTACTTGTAGATACATATATAATAATAAAGTTAAAATTTGAAGGTCACACAAACATTTTTTGTTATAAGTTTTGTTTGTTCCCTTCATTTTTCAATATGCTTCCGTGTAATCGACATAATGTAATATTTTGTGTAATTTATAATTTTTTTCAATATAATCTCTAAAATTCTTACGTTGAGGCCAGTCGTGGCGCAAGGGCGTAAGCGTATGGCATGTAAACGCGACTTTGGCGGTAAGTGGGAAAGCGATAATTGGGAAATCGCGGACAAACGGATATCTGTATTCAATGCACACGAAATTATGGGCCCATTTATTATACATAATTTCTTCGTTTTCTTACAACTAGTTCTTCAGAAAAAAGAACCACCCCTAGCGGGATAGCCAGAGGGAATGTAGCGCCTCTCACCTCGGTTGCCTTGTCACATACATACTCGTACATGACTTACACATACGAGTATATTAAGAAATATTATATATGAGGAACTTAAATTAAATTAAACCTTCAAAGTCGAAAAATAGAATAATAAGCAAAAATCAAAAGAAATAAGTAACATTTTTTTTTAGGAAACATAATTTCTTAGAACCAATGTTTTATCAATCTTTACATACATATAGACGAAGGTGAACTTATGGTCATGAATTATCTAGATTCTTATTGCTGTGGTTTTGAATTACAAATATAATATATAATTTAATTACTAAATATTTGCATTATTAAAATAAAAGTAACTAATATCATCTATATTAACTAAAAGAGCAGCGTTGAATTTCGCCATTCAACACGCAGTGCCTCCAGAATTCGGCGCAAATTGGACAATGAAAGTGTCTTAATGAAAACGGAGAGTTTTACCACTGGGTTCCGAGGTTCCCTCTGCCTGACCTGCTATGTGCGCGATACAGCGTGCGCGCTAAAAAAAACTAATATCGGCTATACCTCGTCGGCTGTACCTATCCGATGGTCCTAGGATCGATCGACACTTAAGGGAATGATTATAAGGGAATCATTCCCTTAAGTGTCGCTTATTTTCCTTTCTTGGTAAGCGTATCACGGCGTTGAGTTTCGCTACTCAACAAGCAAATTTTCGGAAGTTAAGCTTATAATGGGAAACAGTGTCTTAACTCTAGGTTTTCTATTCTATACGTAACAAGGTATATTTTATATTTTTTTTTATTAAATCACTTTCATTAGATATCCAAAGGTTGCAGCAAGCGGTGCAACTGCCTCTAACAACTGTTGTATGCAACATGTTGTAATTGTATTCTCTTTTGCAATTATAACGAAAACACCACTTTTTTGTACTGCGAATTTAATTTTCTTTACGTTACGTACTAGGTGGTGAACTAATTTATGAAATCTATTATGAATGTATCAATCAATATACGCAATATTGAAGCCGGTCGTGGATTCGATTCCCCACCAATGTAATGATTTTTTTTTTTAAATCAATATACAAGTGGTCGTAGAAACGTCCAGATAGGTACACTCGTATATTTATACATACGACGATCGAATGTACGTAAACATAAAATACTAAATTAATAGAATTCTGTAGACAACAAGTAAAGAACAAGGTGGCTACACTGAGTTCTGTTTGTGGTGGAAATAAAACTTATTATTATATATTTTTTATTTCACACTGTATCTATAGACGTGGTAGGGTACACAGAGGAAACCTAGTGTTAAACCATTCGACTCCCCACACATCGCCGAATCTTCGGAGACACTGCGTGTTCATTATAGGAATTAAGCGCCACGCTTGGTCTTATTACCAGTGTAACGACGATGACATAAAAATATTAAATAATTGTTTTTCTCAAGTGGAAATCGAACCCATAACCTTCACGCTTACAGTCACCCTCTGTGCCACTGCGTCACGATGCGCCTCAACTTAGTACCTTAATATTTTTAAGTTATTATTATAACATAAAATTAACTTACGGTTTTTTAACATTTTTAAAGTGTTATTCTACACTTAGAAAAGAAAAATACTTATTTAAAATATGTATAAAAATTTGAACGTAGCGGTATTCGAACCCGCGTCTCCTGGAAACCGACCAGGTTTCTGACAACTAAGCAGTCGGTTTACAGCAAGCGCGGGTTCGAGTCCCGCTACATTAAAATTTTTATACGTTTTCTATATAAGTATTGAACTTACGGACTTATTATTATTTTATTATATACATTAAGGGCAGTAGCCGTTGAATTCGTTATGGCTGGGCTACTCACGCGTTGGTCGTGTTCTTATCCAAATCTCATATCATCAAATATACATAAAAAAGGGGCATTTAATTACATCATTTTGGCATTTTTAATAAAATTTATGTAAATTTCAAAAAAAAATCTGGTAACATTTAAACTCCGTTTCTTTAGGTACCCAATGATAAAAAACGTTAATAATCTTGAGAACTAAGAATTTTAACTTAATATATAGTTTATACTCATATTACATTCGTTTAAAGCACTTATCTTTAGCGTTTGATGAAACGTGTTAGGTGTGGATTAGATTTTCACTCGGAGGTTAAATTATTTAATTTTTTACGTCTGTTAACAATGAATCACAGTGTTCAGTTCCGCCACTCCGCACTTTATCTCCGTCTCGTTTTTGAGCGGAGTTAGGATTTATTTTACTAAATTCTGCTTTAAGAAAAATAAAACCTAAAGTGGAAAGAAAATACAATTATTAACAGTCAAGGCCAATTAATAATATTATAATAGCTATGAGATTATTTCTATGTAATACAATATTATATGTATATTGAAGAACTATGAGAACATATTTAGTTTCTCATCTTTATTAATAAATAGTTTATTTTTAAGTTTAATTTAATGTATAAAGTTATTAGCAATTGTTGAAATTTAATGTTTTCAAAATAATAATTAATTAATGATGTGGTTTTTAATTATATCCAATTGGAATGTGTTTTAATGACACAGCTGTTGGTTCAATTTTTTTTTGGGTTGATTTACGCCGTTTGACACGCACTGAGCCGTACGAGATAAACTAGAACACGCTGTATCCCACATGTAGTAGGGAAGGCAGAGGAATCCTAGTTTCGTACACACAACAGTCAGACGCCGTGCCGTTGCGCCACGACGGCCTTGGACGGATGTTGATGGGGAAAGTAGGTATTAGTTGTAGGGAGAAAAGTGGAGAACGAAGTGTCCTAACATTGGGATCTATCTACTTACCCTGCTATGTGAAGATGATTATCCAGCATAAAGCAGGGTAGGCAGAGGGAACCATCGAGACATTGATAAATGGCGAGGCTCAACGCCGCGATTTGTTTTGTTAGAGCGAGTAAATCAAAGGTCATTCCCAGCGTGTGTATCGTGAATCAAATATTACAAACTTACAGCCACCAGAAGTTTCTGGAAATTTTTCTACATTCAACTTTATGATATAACCAATTTACTTTAATTACCCACATTCATAATGATTCTTGTTTAATATTTATTAAATTGAATATCGAGGAACTTGTTTCTTTGAAAGACGATTTTTATCATATATTGAGCTTTTTTAATATAAACAAATTTGGTTAAATGATTGATCTAGAATGTTCTATTAATATTTTTCTTTTATCTATTTATAGAGAACTACTTCGCACGCTTTAGTTTTTTTTGTTATATTATAGCCAAATAATTTAAGTTAACCTTTCCTTAAAACGATTTAAGCCATATTAGACTACAAAGTCTAATATGGGTTATTCTGATCATCAAACGGCGTTGAGTTCTGCTACTCAACACGCAATGCCTCCAGAATTCAGCAGAAAATGGGGAACAGGAGTGTCTTAACACTAGGTTGCCTCTGCCTCCCCTGCTGTGTGCGGGATACAGCGTGAAGCTGATTTATTTTTTTAATTTTATTCTGATCATCAAATATACGCTATATTACTGTAAAGTTTCATATAAATTTGTTTAGTAGTTTTTGCGTGAAAATGGAAACAACCATCATCCATTCTCACAAATTTTCACATTTATCATATTAGATAGAATTAGTAGGAAAAACTATTACTATTTTATTATAAAACTCTAAGTACATATCAGTTAATATGAGTACTCTGACGATTAATACAGTAATACACTATTATACATTACATAAATTACAAAAAAAAGCAGTCGATTGTTTTGCGTCGCAAAAAAATAATAATAAAATACCTGTTATTATACTGTTTTTAAGTTTATTGAAAAAACGTAATTAAATGCTACGAATGATTAAAAATTAAAAAATATATTTTATTTATTTTTTTAATTTAATTGTCAATTTATCTAATTTGTGTCAAAATCCAAACGGCATAGGCTCCTAGAGAGATATATACATGAACATCAGAGAACCCCTCCTTTAAATTTTTAACTATATATTGCTAATAGTTTCGGAATGAAATGTTTGGGATATAAGGAATTTGGACGTTTTCACCATTTGACTACTGAGCCCTGTGAACATTAAAGATATAATATTTTTATTATACTTATAAAATTAAATAAAAATTGTAATGTAGTTTTGTGTAAGTTCTCAAAAACTGGACTAACTTGAAATCGATATATTCGTATGCCGATTTACATAAATATATAGCGGTTTTTGTGAACTACGCTATTTAATAATATTTTATATTTTCAATTATGGAGTGAAATTAGATTTCCAAAATTTTGTGGAATAATTGTCCAAATTTATTTACACTTTAAGAAGATACACAAGAGAATAATTTTACACACTCACAGAAGGAAATAAAGAAATTTAAAGAAATAGTAAAAGAAACAGATAAGCGAAACAGATACGTATTAGCAAGAAGATAAGGCTTAAAATTGAAAACAAGCAATGAGTACAATATTAAAACAAGTGAACGTCGCAAGCGATAGTAGCCGACTCTTTACTCGTAGCTAGCAAGCAGGCTACGTCACGCACAGCAAAAAAACTCGAAACAAGTTTATCTTGCGAATGCGCTGCGTGCGGATGAATTATAATAAATATAAATATTAACTTTAGTTTTAAGTAAATTTGAAAATAGAATATAGTGTAGTATTTGTATATATTATTATTAATTAATTTTATTAAAAGTTAATATTCACTACAAATACTTGGCTCGCCCTTTAACAATTATTTACATTTTATTATAATAACTTGATTTTATAACGTCAATATTTATACTAGGGACCAGTCGTGGCGCAGGGGCACAAAGTGTGACTGAAAGCGCGACTGGTTGTGGGTTCGATCCCCACTCGAAGAATTTAAATATTTATTTAAATTTATATTTTCGTTTCTTCGTTCTGATGTAGAGGCAAAGCACAACGTTAAGTTGCGCCACTCAACGCGCAATGCCTTCAGAATTCAGCGGGAAGTGGGGAATGGAGTGTCCTAACACTAGGTTCCCTCTGACTACTCTGCTGTGTGTTGGATACAGCGTGAAGTTGATTAATATTTATACTAATATAATAAAGTTAAAAAAAATCTGTTAAACGATAATCTCAGGAAGCACTAGTTCGAATTGATTGTGTCTTTGTATTTGGAAAAACATTGTATCCCGCATTTAACAGAGTAGAGAGGGAACCTAGTGTTAAGACACTCCGTTCCAATTAAGACACGTCCGTTAGCCACTTTTCGCCGAATACTGGAGGCTTTGCGTGTTGAGCGGGACTCAACGCCGTGCTTTGTCTCGCTACCAGAGCGAAGTAATGAAAATATTAAATATTTTATCTCCTAGAGTGGGATTCAAACCCATAACCTGTCGCGTTCAATATATGTCCCTGCGTTACGACTGGCCTAACATATACAAAGGAATTTTAAATGAAACTATTTTAACCGGATTAATCTCGTATATTTTGTATTTTTATACATTTTTGGAAACCCGACGTTTCGAATATCTTGCAGTAGTCCGTGGTCACACGTGGCGGTAGACTGAGGTGGCATTCGTTTGTCAGTTGACATAATTATTATATCAAACTACCGCCAACGATTTCTTAATTGCCACGCGTACTGCCCTGGATTCCTGGAGAATGAGCTGATAGTATCTTGCCCTCAGGTATGGTGGGTTTGAGACTTCAATGATTTTATGAGTGGGTCCCAGGTGGTAGAAATTTAATCTGGTTAAATTAGTTTCATTTAAAATGTGTAATAATCGTGAAAATCAAAGAACTTATTATATACAAAGGAAGTGTAATATTAAGTATATTAAAGTGTTCACATAATACATAATAATAATAAATTAAAATAAATTATCTTAATTTTAAAAAGTAAATGTTTTACAGTCACGTTTTACACGTGTTAAAATTTAAATATTTCTTATGAAGACTTTGAACTTTAGAAGGAACTATTTCTTACAATTATAATGTTTCACTGCTTTAATAAAATAAAAGAATTCACACTGTATCCCGCATAAAGTAGGGTAGGCAAATATAATCTAGTGTTGAGATGTTTAAGTTTTTATTTTTTGTCTAATTTTCGAGATATTCCGTGTTACGTGGCGGAACTCAACGCTGCACTTTATCCTGTAACCAGAGCGGAAACCTTATTATTTATTATTGCTTTTTAAATCCCCATCTTTTAAATCAACAGTTCACCAAAAATTTTTCTTCATTCACTGACTGACCTACAAAGCAGCGTGTTCCGTACACAATGCCATATTATTTTGCTTTAAAACTACAATAGCAAAGGCTCCATTGCCCAGATGTCATACAGTACCAAAGGACACAAAGCTAAGGCACGTCGTTTATTTTCATTTAGCGTTCGTTACAAAAATATGAAACAACGCGAAAAATCTCTTTCAACACACTAGCTTTTTTGTTAATAAAAATAATACAGCGTGCTCCCTTTTGTGGAAATGTAACGTGACCTGAATATAAGTAGAGAAGAATTTCAAAGTTTACATTTGACATCACGTGACATTTGACATAATAATAAGAAAAATGTAGAGAAATTAGTGTTGTTTCTCTTTATTGTAGATTTAAAAACCTTAGAGCGACTGTAAATTTGACGGTTGTAGGTTCGATTCCTTTAGAATAAACAATATTCTAATGTATTAATATACATAATTCTATATTTATATACGATTATTAAGAGTCTTCAGTAATTACCTTTAATTAACTCAATTTAAAATTAATTTTATTTAATAATACCTATTATGGACAGTAACGTAGTGTATCTGAATTGTGAATGAGCAGGAACCAAACCTTCACGTACGAAGACTGATACTTCCCAAAACTTAAAAATAATAAAAACAATAAAAATTTAAATAATCTCGTAGTAGCAAATGTGAATAGCTTTAATTATACTACTATTATAACTGAAAAGCACTTTATATTCATGTTTTTGTTAAGCTTTTTTTTAAATTAAAGTATAATGAGGCCGTCGTAACGCAATGGCTCAAGCGTATCAATGTAAAAGACGGTTGTGGGTTCGATTTTCACTCAAGGAAATATAATATTAAAAAAAATAACTTCACGCTGTATCCCGCACACAGTAAGGCAGACAGAGTCAAAGATAAAGCACGAGTCCCGCCATTCAACATGCGAACGGAAATGTGTTGAACAGACTGTCTCAACACTAGGTTCCCAGGTTCCCTCTGCTTATCTTGCCATTACAAAAAAATATAATTATATTTAAAACCATTTAACACCATTAAATAAGGTGAGCTACATAATAAAACTTCCATTAAGGCTGTACCCTCGTCGCGCGTAACCTCACGCGTGAGCCGTGCGTGCCTATAACTAGATCAATGACCGAGTTGTGAATGACTCTATAAATACGAATCTATTATTATACTACAACAGTTATATTGAAATATATATTTATTGAAAATATTTTAATTAATGTTTAGAAAACGTATAAAAAGTTTAATGTAGCGGGATTCGAATCCGCGCCGTTCAAATTTTTATACGTTTTCTAAATAAATGTTTTTCTTTTTTGAATTCTTCTTAATTGTGAAATAAAACTATAAATATGTTAATAATATTTTAATTGTTTAGTTTTTTTATCTATATTTTGTTTTGTTTTTTTTATATAATAATGTCATTCTTTGGGTAATTATAGTTAAATAAATCAATAATTTCACGCTGTATCCCGCACACCGCTGTATACCGCGCAAGGTAGGCAGAGTCAAGACACTCCGTCCCTATTTTTCGCCAAATTCCGCGTTTAAGTGGTGGTGTACGATGTTCTGAGTATCTTGACATTATGTAAACTTTGACTACCTTGCTATATGTGGAATACAGCGTGAAGCTAAAAAATAAATATTCCCCTACATTCAGACAAAAGTGTGCCAATGTAGCGCTTTTTATTATTAACTTATATTTATTATTATAATATTTTTAAATGTCAAACTAATAATAAAATGTATATTTAAGTTTCTTGACCTAGTTTAAAGTGGACGAATTCAATGCAGCGCTTTGTCTTGTTACCAGCAAGAAATGAAAATAAGTCATTCCCCCAGTGCGTATCGAATCCACAACCTTTACATTTACAATCAAGCGCTGTGCCACTGCTCTCACATAAATATGACAAAATTTCAATTTAAAATACATTATAATACAACAGTCTTCAAAGTTTAAAAAGCAAACGATTAAGATAAACAATCGGTATATAACAAGGAGAGCAACGGGAACATTGCAATTAGACCGTTATGCACTCTCGGGCGCACACTGTAGACTGCACACTGCACACTGTAGTGCAGTTATAATATCACCAATTAGCTGATGTAGTCGCTTTTTGAGTGGTTTCCTCGCTAAGTAGAGGTTGTGGTGCAGTGATACAGTCACTGCATACGTGACGGTTGTAGGTTCAATTCATATTTAGGGAAATGTTTGTAATAGAATTATTTTAGTTGCAAGCATATTATATATTAAAGGGTCATATTCTACAGTTAAAATGAAAAAAGGTTCAAATTTCATCAAAATCGGTTCCAATTTTTTAAAAAATTGATTTGAAACATCTCTTTAAGTTAGTAATTGATAGATATTATTTGAAATCTGTTCAATTATTTAAAAATATTTTGATGTCCGTTCCTCTTCGCCATTAAATCAATCGCCTCAGTGGAGGGAAAGCGAGACGAAGCGAGAAACAGAGTGTCGTAACACTAGTTTACTATTTATAAACATAATGTATATAAAATTAAACCTTACATTACCACGACAGGTTAAGGGCACAGCATTGAGTAAATTGATTTATAAGTGTTTACGTTAATCAATATCCGGTGACATTATCATTCTAACACCAAGCTATTTACATTATAGTTCCTTTGAAAATAACTATTGAATTTTATTAAAGTTATTTTATTATTCTCTACATAAATAAAAAAAAATAAACCAGCTTCACGCTGAATCCCGCACATAGCAGGATAGGCAGAGGGAACCTAATGTTAAGACACTTCGTTCACCACTTTCCGCCGCGTCCTGGAGGTATTGCGTGTATTTTTGCGTTTTTGTCTCTACACCAGAGCGAAAAAATGAAAATATAAATGTAAATAAACATTTCATTTCCTCGAGTGGGGATCGAACCCACAACCAGTCGATTTTACAGTCACATTTTGTGCCCCTGCACCACGACTGACCTCTAAATGAGTGTTAATATTGTTTTTTTGGTACTAATATATATTCTTATATATTTGGTATTTTATATATGTATTCTTATATATTTACTTTGTTTGACAGTACTCAATTGTACTCAAGAGTTGTAGGTTCAATCTGCCCTGGTAAAATGTGTTGTTAAGTTTCACCATTTAACACGCAATGTTTCAAAAATTATAAGGAAACTTTAGATTCACCCTGCTTTATGCGAATACAACGTGCAGCTGTTATCAGAAATGGCAAAAATTGCTTTTTTTTTATTTATGATCTAAAATTGTGTATTAGAGGCCAGTCGTGGCGCAGCGGCATGAGGTGTGACTGCAAAACCGATTGGTTGTGGGTTTGATCCCCACTCGAGGAGATGAAATATTTACTTAAATTTATATTTCCATTTCTTCGCTCTGGTGTCAAGGTTAAGCGCGGCGTTGAGTTCTGCCACTCAACACGCAATGCCTCCAGAATTCGGCAGAAAGTGGGAAACGGAGTGTCTTAACACTAGGTTAGGCTCTGCCTACCCTGCTGTGTGCGGGATATAGCGTGGAGCTGATTTATTTATTTATTTATTTTAATTGTGTATTATATATCAACATAAATATATAGAACCAATAGTAACCTTACGCCTTTAGTTATCTTAATTGGTTTTACAATTATCTTGTTTTGTTTAAACTCCTATCATTTGTTTTGTGTAATTTTTTCTCACATTAAAATATAATGTGTTGATAAAAGTGCGGAAGTAATAATATATTACAATTTATTGTCAATAATTATTATTTGTCAATCTTATGTATTATATTATATTTTCCCTCTGTTAAACGCCGCTTTCGAGACATTGTGCGTTTAACGCCGTGATTTGTATCTTTGAGGGGATGCCCCCAATTGAAATTCAAACTCACAACACCGACGGAACGGTATTTATGAAATAATATTATAAATATCATTTCGTAATTGCAAAGCAACGGCGGCTAAACCAAAATAAGATTTCAACATGTAACTATATACCGTGTTTCCCTTTTCCCTTCACTGGGCTCAATGGGCTAATTGGGTAAAATCGTCAGTATAGATTACGTACTTAGGTTACTTCGTACATATGATACGTAAATTTCTTTCATTTCTTGATATTTGACGCATATTAAGTAATGGAAGTTATAAATAAATAATAATAATTAGTTTCACGCTGTATCCCGCACATAGCAGGGTAGGCAGAGGGAGCCTAGTATTAAGACACCCCGTTCCCCACTTTCCGCCGACTTCTGGAGGTATTGCGTGTTATTGGCAGAACTCAACGCCGCCCTTTGCCTCGACACCACAGCGAAAAAATGGAAATATAAATTCAAACAAATATTTCATCTCCTCCAGTGGGGATCGAAACCACAAAGAGTCGATTTTACACTTTGTGCCACTGCGCCAAAACTGACCTTATTAGTGAGTTGATATATAGTAATATCGATCATTACCGATTATCGATTTGAGGCCAGTCGTATTATCTATAAGGCAAAGAGAAGTGTCAAGACACTCTGTTATTCGTTTTCTGACCGAATTTCCGAGTTTGGGATGTTTAGTGGCGGAATTCAACACCAGAGCCAACAGAACAAACAGCAGAGAGCAACAGCCGTTCAACTGCTCCTAACGACCTCTCCTTCACTCTTAGTGAAGAGAGGAGAGATATTGAATTTATATATATTCAATATCTCTCTTCCTTCACTCTTAGTGAAGAGAGGAGAGATATTGAATTTATTTAAATGGAGAAATTTTATTTATTTTTGAGGACAGTCGTGGCGCAGCGGCACGAAGTGTGACTGTAAAACCAACTGGTTGTGGGTTCGATCCACACTCGAGAAGATGAAATATTTACTTAAATTTATATTTCCATTTTCTTCGCTCTGGTGTCGAGGTTAAACTCAAGACGCAATGCCTCCAGAATTCGGCAGAATGTGGGGAACAGAGTATCTTAACACTAGGTTCCCTCTGCCTACCCTGCTGCGTGCGGGATACAGTGTGAAGCTGAAAAAAAAAGAAATTTTAATGTAAGTTAAATTTGAATCGTCAACTTTTAATAATTTATTAATGAATCATAATTTTTCATATAACTTATTAACTGTATCGGAGAAATAAAAAATCTTATGTCGACTATTTCTCGGAAGAATTTCGAACTTACAACTGCTGTACGTCTACCCTGACAAGTCCGTATTGAACCACAACGGTTTTGATATTGACTTATATCTTAATCAAGTTCCCGCTAAACCTGCATGTAGCTGGGTGGGCAGAGGGAGCCTAAGACGTTCCGCTCCAAACTTTAATCCCTCTATATTCCCTTCATTGCATTAAAAAAACTTTTAAGTCAAGAAGCTTAGAAGTATCGTTAGCTAAGAAGTGACGTTTTAATAGAGAAACGGGGAAAGCTCTCAAGAAAGTTAATAAGAGATTAGTATGACCTACTTGTTCGTCAAAGTTTCGGTCTTGTAATTACTAGGGATTATGGATGTTAGATGCTGTCGTGGCGCAATCATACAGCCTCTGACTGTAAACGCGATAGTAGGGAGTTCTTTTTTTATGTGAGGGAATATTTATTTATTTATTTATTTTTTTAGTTCATGTTGTATGCCCCGCAAGACGGGGCAGAAAGGCAGAGCTCTGTTCCCAAGGTACTTCCGTTTCCGTCCACCAAATTTCAAAGCATTGTGTATTGAGTGCTGGAACCCAACGCCGCGCGTTGCCTTGTTACCAAAGCAAAGAAATCTCATTTTGCTGCTTTAGTAAGTTAATCAATAAACAATGTCTCTAATTCGTGAGAAAAATGAAAGACGGTGTGTGTAGGAACCTAGTGCTCTTGAACCTTGTTGCTATTTCGGAAAAAGCCTAAAACAGGCGCAGTTGAAAAGTAACTGAACCTTCATGTCTATTCGGGGTTTCAGTTCCGTCATTGGAATAATTACAAAAAAATCATATCTCTATTTTAGTAAAACAAAAAAAATAGGTAGAAAACTAAGTGATTTTTATAAGAGTGACCTCATAATATAGTCTCATAAATTATTATTACAATTATTTCACCTTTCTAATTATGGTCTGTCATTACCCAACTAAACAATTAAAATAAAAAAAAATATATTTTTTTATATTATGTATATTATTAATTAGCAATCACTTTCCAAGGCACACGACTTTTTTCCATATTCACTCGTTTGTATGTAGAGCCCATCTCGGTCCATTTCTGGCGTCCAACAAGGTCATCTTGTTTCATCTGGTGATATTTCATATGAAAAAAAAATACACTCTTGCTATATTTTTTACGACATTGACATATATTTTTAAATTGTATATTACTATGTCGTGGTTCAAAGTGACATACAGATGGGGAGATAGTTATAGGTTCAAGTTTAATTTTGGATCGATTTTTTTTTATTAAAAAAGTACAATTTATTTATGACGAAATGCGACGTTGGGTTCCGTTACTATATAAAATTGGTCGGTAAGTGAAGAGAACATAGTGTCTTATTTCTTTGTTCTTCCGTCTGTTGGATAGATAATGTACCCAATTAAGAAGTTTTTAAAAAGTGATAAGAAAAGAAAAAAATGTTCATTTGATGTATGAATCATCAATACATTAAGTCCCATATCCTTGAACAATAATCACTTTAAATAGGTACAAATTGACACAAATTGTGTTTGTATCTGCGTACGATTGAAATAAGTATTTTAAATTATGAAATTTATGATTGGGACAATTGGAAATTGACCATATTACTCTTTCAGGATGAACGGAATATGATTATTTATTCATTGCTCTAGTGTCGGGGCAAAGCGCGGCGTTGAGTTTCGCTATTCAACACGCAATGCCTCTAGAATTTATAAATATCTTACTAAATGACAACAGAGTGACTTAACACTAAGTTCCAAGGTTCCCTCTCCCTACCTTATAGTGAATATACGCACATAAATGTATATACAAAAACTCTATCTATCTATATAAATCTAACAAACTATTCAGCTTAATATTATTTGTATGTATATATAGTATTGATATATTACTTAATAAGTTTATGTAAGAATTCTATGTAAAAAATTGTATAATTCGGTTAAACAAATATTGATACTTGTCACGACCTCTCAAAGTGGTTCTATAATATTCTTCTTACTTGTCATACTTGTAGTAAATTTTAATATCTATAAACAAATTAAAATATTTAAAATGTTAACAATTTAAAAGAAAGAAGAAACTCTTACGTAGGAGCCCGTAGTAGCGCAGAGGCACAAGCTTGTGACTGTAACGCGACGGTTATGGGCTTGATTCTCATTCGGGGGAATGAATTGTTATTTAATAATATTTTCAAAATGCTGCGTTGAGTTCCGTCATTCACGCAATGCCTCGAATATTCGGCGGAAGGTAGGAGAATGGAGTGTCTTAACACAAGGCAACCCTTTGCCCACCCCATTTTTTACTCCATTTTTCAATGTGCCCATCGGGTTACATGGAGAAATGCACGCGGCAGTGTCCGCTCTGGGACTTGCTGCCCATGTGTAGGCTAAACGGGCTCTAAGGGCTTCTTTTGCTGCCTTTACCTCATTATTTATTTTAACCTATAACCTTTAAAGATCAGACCAGACCCACAAATAACTCAAAGTAAATAACTCAATGCGTAACAAAATAATGCCTATAGGTTTCTATATAATTATAAAACTCTTACTTAGTAACTCTTACATAGAACTCAAAATTATAATTTCCGCAGAGTGTAAAGCGCGGCGTTGAGTTCCGTCACTCAACTCAACTCACAACTCACACATAATATCTCAACAATTTTTTCAAAAATTATGAAAAGGAGTATATTAATATATAGCATAGCATGACAAAGTGTGTCATGCTATGCGTAATAAGTCGGGAAGCTGAAAAAACGGCATTTTAAGGAGGCGTATCCCGAATTTCCCACGGAAACGGAGAAAAAAAAATGGGATTCATAAAGTTCACGCAAACGTATCTATTCTATTTAATCCGTTCCATTTAAGGTCTCTCAGTAGGTGTGTCTAAATTTAATTTAGAATAGCGAAATATTTCGTAATACTCCCACGGCTCAGTGCCGAAAATGGACAAGTAATCAATTATTTGGATACAGGTTCAATCGCTCCTTGAACTATTGAAACGTTTGATCATGGATATTTCATTTGTTGCAAAACTTTCTTGATTTGAATAATTTATATATTATTTATTATACATATATTAGTAGTTAGTTGATAAATATTTATGAGGAATTTGTTTTTTAAGTTTACCTAATTTTTCTCCTTATGTTAGTTATACCAGAGATAGATGTTTTAGCATCCCGCGTGTGTTCATAGGACAGGTAGAAGGAACCTAATAATCCCAAAGTTTCGTCACTTTGCGTATTAGGTAACAGAACGTAACGCGCGCATTGTTTTGTTACAAGAGCAAGGAAATGAAAATAAATCGTTTCCCCGAATGGAATCGAACCCACGACTCTCGTGTGCACAGTCACACGAGAGATGAGCCACGACAGCCTAAGAATGAATGTAATAAATACAATAACGTAAAATGTAAGAGTACATTGGAATGCGTCGTACTTTCACTTGGATCTCGAGGCTGACGACACGCGTGAGCAAATTACATTATTAAAACCATCTTTATAGTAGCCCAGTTAAGATGTTTTGATGATGTCGCAGGTTCAAATTCTGTTTGGTTTTTTAGTAGTCTTATGAATAATTAAAAATTCAGTATCAATAGCCACGTAACATAACAACGGAATTCTTATTTTTAAAGCTAATGTAATTTTTTTATTGTTAAAATATTTTAAAAGTTTATATTTTTACTAAGACGTCATGGTGCAGCCAAACAGACACTTATTCTAATCGTGACGTTTGTCAGTTCGATTTCCGCTTTGAGAAATTTTCATTTTTCTCTATGGTAACTAGACCAAGCCCGACATTGAGCTCCGCCATCCAATATCTTGAAAATTGATTGATGCAGAGATGCATGCAAGGGGGAAGGAATCGTTCTGCTCCCTTCTCTCCTCCTTTCTCTTCCCTTCGTCCTGCTATATGCGGGATACAGCGTGAAGCGCCTTTTTTATTATTATTTTATTAATTAGATATATATTACCGTTACCGATACGTACAATTTACAAAATAAACAAAGTGAAACTTACGAAAGAATACTAAATGTTTACAAAATTCCTTTTGTGTAATTCTAATACAGCAGTTCGCGTTTGCTGATGACAGGACACACACACAGGTATCTCCGCTGTGTGTGTGTGTGTGTGTCCGTGACATTTTAATGATTACAAGTCTATTTTAGTATTCGTACCAACAAAAATATATGTATCGATATTCTTTTGTTTTCGGTTAAATAGTTAAAAATCCTTGAAGTAGTTTCAAATAATCGAGGTCAGTTTTAGTGAGAATTATTTAAAAAAGAAAAAGAGAAATATAATATTATTGTTATTATTCAGTTTCACGTTGTATTTTGCACGTAGCAGGGTAGACAGAGGGAACATTGGAACCTAGTTGTAAGATTCTCCGTTTCCATTTTCCGCCGAATTCTGGAGGCATTGCGCTCTTCGCCACGTTACCAAATTAAATATTTCATTCCCCGAGTGGAAATTTAACCGAGAACTATCGTGCTTGCAGTCGCACAATTTTGCTCCTGCGCCAAAACTAGCCTCTTGGAGTACTTATGTACATTATTTGATAGTAAATTGAATATAGTAAGTACAGCGAGTGAAAGGCAACTAACTAACTAATTCTTGTCAAAGTTCAAGCGAAAGCATCCAATGTATAGCTTGTAAGAAACTCCTTTTGGGACCTAAATTGTATGATTTTCACTTACAACTATGTTATGAGCTTTCTATTTTAAAATTTACGACAGTTGTAGGGCAGAGAGCAGTGTTGAGTTCCGCCTCTCAATACGCAGTATCTATAAATTTAGGGAAGGAAGTTAACTAAGTTCCCAGGTTTACACTGTCTTAACGTTTTATGTGCGAGATACAGAATGAAGCTATTACCTGAGCACCTTTATGCAGAAACAAGTCTTACTTATAAGCAAAGTTTCACTAAAATCAGCCCAGACTTTATAAAATACATATAAAAAAGCAGTTATTTCTAAAGGTCACGAATAAAAGAAAGAATATATTATACCCATATTATCTCAGAAAGATGTGGCTAAATTGCTCAATAAAAAAAGGTTTTTGTCACCTTATAATATATATTTTATTATATTTTTCCACATATTCAATACAGAATAACATATTGTCTCCGTTTTCTTTTCTTTATGTAATAAATTAGAATTTTTACAATTAAATAAAAAATACTTACCTATATTTTATACCTACTTATTTTTGAAGTTCCCACACAGGACACGCGGGACAGCGTTCAAGTACAACCACGGCGGTCGTCAGTTCGATTTCCGCACGGGTGAATTGATTACTTTCCGCTTTCGTTATAAGAAAAAACGTGAATTCAGCTACTCCATACCGTCTCAACAAAGTCTTGAAAGTCAGGAAAGTGGGGAATATATGAATAGTGTGTTCATTGTACCTGTTCTATTCATAAATATTCAATAAAAGCTTTTCGAATTCGTCTCTATAATGTGGCACCGTTTTTATGCTATTTAAAAATTTCATTTTTATTATTTCTGTTCTTTTATATGCTCATTTAGGATTTCTAATATTTATTAAATGCAACGCTTACAGTTTTTGAAACATAGAATTGGATTCGCTGATAACGTTTTGATAAACAACTAGACGTCACACGCAAGGTGGCAGCGCAGGCGCAGATTGGATTTAATTTTTTTTTTTTTTAGTTTCACTCTGCGAACATAGTATAGGGTAGGCAGAAGGAATCTGGGAAAGCGGTGTTAAGATACTCGGTTCCCATTAAGACACTTTCATTACTCAATTTCTGCCGAATTCTCGAGCGAAATGCAAGTTGTATGGTGGAACCCAACACCATACTTAACCTCGTTGGCAGAATGAAACTCAAAGTCAAATAAAAGTCGGTCATGATTTCAAAAAAAATTGTACAGTACTTTAGTTTAGTTTAACTATATTTTAGTTTACAAAAAATAAGTGTATGTTTGTCTAAAAAATCTCAAAAACTAAGTCATACCGAGATAATGCTTTTTGATTAAAATATTGTATAAATCACAAAATATAGTGTGTGGATGGTATAATTTATGTAAACTTGACATGAAAAAAACTAAAATAACACAAACTAAAAAGCTTGTTTACAAATCTAATAACCTGACACGTCGCGATGGGTAATTTATACAAAAACTAAATTGGTTTTCACAAAGTACCCATCATTTAAATCTCATTAACATTAATTCTAACGTTACCTAGAACTTATTAGAAGTTAGAAATCCAACTTTCCTTACTTAGTATTTGTGAAGAAGACACTACGTACTTAGTATGCCATGGATTAAATGTGGTGCTCATCGCGTTGCTGGGTGGGGAGCTCGGGGTAGTGCCCGGGACTTCCCACCCAAGTATGCATTTAAAGAGTTTGTTCTTAATTCATAAATTCCGAAGAAATTTAAATATATACAAATATCATAAATTTATACTTTCTTTGAGGCCCTCGTGGCGCAGTGGTTTTAGTATGGGACGCGACGACAATGCTTTTGATTCCAACTCGAGGAATAAATTATTCAATACACTCTGTCTTGAATATTCTACTGTATGTGGGCAACAGAGTGTCTTTACATTAGGTTCCATCTGCCTTCCCTGCTATATATGTAGCTACATATGTACTTAACATAATATCATTAACATAATAATAGGGTACCTTTTTAGAACCCGCACAAGGTAATAACTAACAGAGTATATTATATTTTTACAACTAACACTAACATCATTTCATACTTTATATTATTAGTGAACTAATTAATATTCTTGATCCTACTTGCCAGTATTCCTCTGAATGTTATTTTACAAAAAGCAGTTTCACGCTGTATCCCGCATAGCGAAGTAGACAGACAAAAATGATATAATAAATATTTTTTACACTTAGGGAAGAAAAATACTTATTTAGAAAACATATAAAAATTTGAACGTAGCGGGACTCGAACCCGCGCCTCCTGGAAACCGACCAGGTTGGTTCGGTTTCCAGTTTAAATGTTTTCTAAATAAGTAAGATAGAAGAAAAACACACTCCGTTCTGATTTTCCGACTAATTTTCGCGAAAATTGTCGCCAATTGCGCCACGTATTTTAAATTCGAAGCCACAATGTGAATGTGATTTCAAGCCATACCTAATGAACAAATAAAGATTTATTTCAACTGCGCTACAGTGCTATATCTATATACATATACATATGTGGCTAAATTAAAATACGTTTAAATTCTACGAAACATCTATATGAACAGGGACTACTTAAGCCCGCATTAACGTTCAAATTTTTCTATGAAATTTAAATATTTTTCTAATAGCACTAGCACTCGTATATTACTTCTTACCTAACTGAGATAGTCCATAATTATTATTTTGCAGCTTTATGCTTTTTCCCCGCATTGCAGAGCAGGAAGGAAAAGTCTAGTCTAAATTATCGAAATATTGCTTGTTGACTGACGGACCTCAACGCCGCTCCTTGTCTTGTTAACAGGCGAGGAAATGACAAATAATTCGTTCTATGTGGAAATTAACCTACAATCGTTGCGTTTACAGCTAGATACTGTGCCGCTGCGACACGACGGTTTCAGTTTTTTATTCGTATAGTAGGAAGAAGGAACCTGGGTACATAGTATTAAAGTTGAAATGCCTCTAGACTCGGCGGAAAGTAGGGTACCACTCACTGTGGTGGTGGAATTGACAATATTAAATAATTCACTCCTCCGAGTAGGAAGCCACCCCACAACTGTTGCGTTTAAATTCGCACACTTGTGCCCCTGTGCCACGACGGTCTCAGTATAATATAATGTATAATAAGTTATTATACTAAGATTCCATAGTGTAATATAACAGTGTGTCTAAATACATTGTGAGAACTAAGTGCAGGAATCCGAACCCGTTACTTTAACGGGAGCTGGAGTGTAATATTAGTTTCTAAATCGCTAGAACCAACCAACTCACAGTGGCTCTGCATATTAGGTTGTATTGAAAAGTAAAAAAAATAAATAAAAAATATAAGCAATTTACAATTGTTTAATAGCTTTACGCTCTATCCCGCTTATAGCAGGATAGGCAGTGATCTTAATTTTTAACACATTGCGTGCTAAGCGTTGAACTCAACGCCAAGCGATGTCTCAGTACCAGAGCAACGAAATGAAAATATTATTACTTTCGAATGCGACTCGAACCCACAACCGTCGTGTTTGCAGTCCGACGTTGTGACGCTGCGCCACGAAGGCGTTCTTATGAAGTCTCTATAATATATTAGCTAGATATTATTGACAACAGGTAAAAACTCTATAATTAATATGTTCAATATTAATTTTCAATACTTTTGTAACTTGTTTTGCACTAATCGACTGGTTGTGAGTTCGATCCCCACTCAAGGAAATGTAATATTTATTTACATTTATATTTTCATTTCTTCACTCTGGTGACGAGGCAAAGCGCGGCGTTGAGTTCCGCCACTCAACACGCAATGCCTCCAGAACTTGGTGGAAAGTGGGGAACGGAGTGTCCTAACACTAGGTTCCCTCTGCCTACCCGGCTGTATGCGGGATACAGGGTGAAGCTGATTTAATTTTGATTTTAATACTTTTCTTAAAATAACAATTTTAATATTTTTAAAGTGCCACTTCTATATGTTATTCAATTCTATGCACCAGAACGCAGTAGGTTAATTCAAAGATTAACTTTACATAGAATGCCCGCATTTACATTTATGCGAATATTTAAACTCTAACCTCGATCTAGGAATCATGGGCCAATGAACTGGAGATATCTATGATATTTTATATATATAGTTATTTATGTATCTGACTGTGAATGCGGCGGTTGTGGGTTCGATTCCGCATTTCGGGGAATGAGTCATTTTCATTTATTTGATCTGGAGACAAAACGCGGTGTTGAGTGATACTCAACACACAATGTCTTAAGAATTAAGCGATATTTGGGATTATATTTATTTTATAAACATACTAAACTTTTTAAAAGATAATTATTTTATTGCAGTTGCTTTTTTTATATTTTATATACGTTAAACCTATAGCAAAGTACTTAAAAAAACATTTTCGCCAAAACTATTCTGATATTATATGTCCTGTCGCGTAACCTAACACCGACTTTTGTCTTGTTAGTCTTATAAATTTAATTTTAATAAAGAATATCCATATAATCAATTATTTATATATATAATATATTAACGTGTCAACAACAGAATCATACAATAATTTTATTAGAAAATTATTCATAAAAAAATATATATATAACATATTATTATATGTTATGAACTTCCTTAATAAATGCTATTTTATATGGTATATAAAATATCAAATTACATCAACCGATAAAACTATAAGAAAATTTTTATTAATTTGGGGCTACAATTACATTTTTTTATTATTTGATAAAGAGTTTGAGGCCAGCACCTGTGTGTGTAAACTTGACAGGTTGTGGGTTCGACTCTTACTCGAAGAAATTAAATATTTAACAATATTTTCATTTCCTCGCTGGTAACGAGGCAAAGCACGACTTTGAGTTCCGCCACTCAACACGCAATGCCTCCAGAATTCATTCCCCCGAATGGGAACCGAATCCACAACCTGTCGCCTTTACGATCGCACGCGCCACTACTGGCTTCAAAAGCTAGTTCAAACATAAATAATACTTTAAAATATAAAACCAATAAAACGTATCGCTATCTGTCTGTAGGTAGCGAAGGACAAGCATTGTTAAACTTGTTCGAAACCCGTTTTGAGAGTACAGTAAGTGGGTTGTTTACTTCATTAAATTAAATTCATTCATCTTGTATGGAGACGAAATGAAAGATGATATTTTTTGAGGCCAGTCGTGGCGCAGGGGCATAAAGCGTGACTGTAAAACCGACTGGTTGTGGGTTCGATCCCCACTCGAGGAAATGAAATATTTACTTAAATTTATATTTCCATTTCTTCGCTCTGGTGTCGAGACAAAGCGCGGCGTTGAGTTCTGCCACTCACTCATGAAATGAGTGCTCCCGCACACTGCACTTTTTGCCAGAATTCGGCAAAAAGTGCAGTGTGCGGGATACAGCGTGAAGCTGATTAATTTTTATTTTATTTTGTATTCTTTTTCCGTTTTCTTAAGAATTTCAGGAATTCTTTTTTAATGCAATAGTGTAAAGGAGGATACACTCCATCCTTGGTAACGTAAGAGTTCTGCATATTTTGATTTATCAGCGTTTATCAGCGTTTCCGCTGCAATCTACACGTAAATCCTCGCGGATAGCTTAAATAAAAGCTACAATTTACAGTTCCGCCACTTAACATACGATGCCTCCTGAATTCGGCGGAAAGTGGGTAACGGAAATGTCTTAATGAAAATAAATTACCTCAACACTAGGTTCCCATGTTTCGCCCAGGCTACCCTCTTATATGCTATACAAAAAAAAAATATGTTTTAACCTGTCACTGTACAAGTTCTTAGACCTTGTATCATTAACTTCGGTCATCGGCTTGTAAATAACACTTAGAACTGTATAATATGCATAATTTTATTTTAGCTGTTGCAATTTACCTCTGAGAAATATATTAGCATTGTTGTTTCTTTTATTATTTTTTATTTTTGAATCTTTGTCTGTTGAATTGCGGATATCAGCGCCGTGATTTATTTTATTACCAGAGTGATAAAATTAAATTAGTACTTCATTTAACTAGTGAGAATCGAACTCACATTAGTCGTACTTACAATCAGACGCTTTCCCACTGCGCCACAACGAATCTGCGGCGCAGGAGCACAAGTGTGCCACTGTAAACGTGACGGGTTGTGGGTTCGATTTTCATTCGTAAAATGAATCAGATCAAACGAAATATTCAATGATGATGATGAAGAACTGAAGTGTCTTACTGTGGATCTGAGTGCCTTAACACCAGGTTCCCAGGTTCTGCCTATCCTACATGCATCATAATGCCATCGATACAGTGTGAAACAGAAAAAAATATGTTGCATAATCTAATTTAACATAAGAAAACTGCTTAAACTTAAATAAAACATTCGTCTTGATCCTTAGAAAGTTTCTTTAAAGCTACATATTTATAGCTTTTCTACGTTTACACATAATTGATTCGTTTAGAGCGCTATTAAATCTATATATAGATAGATACATATTACTAGTATTAAATAAATAAAATAAATAAATCAGCTTCACGCTGCATCCCGCATACAGTAGGGTATACTGACTGGCCTCTTTACGTAGCTTTACCTATAAAGTTTTAGACAGTTTATTTCTAGCTTTATGCTCTATCTCGCACATGGGACCGGGGAACCTAGTGCTAAAAAACTCTGTTTCCTGTAAACACTTTACACCGTTTACTACCTTCCACCAATTTCTCGACACCAATTTCTGGACGACGGAACTCAATGTCACGATTTACCTCGTTACCATAGAGAGGTGCAAGAAGCTAAAATAATTAAACCTAATCAAATTAAACCAGCTTTCCGCTGTATCCCGCACCCAACAGGGTAGGCAGAGGGAACCTAGTGTTAAGACTCCGTTCCCCACGTCTGCTTCAATCTAAAAGAGAATTAGAATACATAGCTAAAATTATATTTCCTTGTAACGCGTCTCTCAGCGTGATCCTAATAACCCATCACCAAATCGCCTATTTGAACAAAAAAAAGTCTTGAAACTTAGATAAATTAATATAAAAAAACAATGTATTAATTTAGTCAATATCGTACATACTTGATGGTATCAATCATATTTTTTTATATACAATGATCTCATATAATTTCCCGTCAACAGTGAACTTTGCCATTGACTAAGGATACTTAAGTTAAAAAAAAATATCCAAATAACACGACGCGATAAGGCAAATAAGAGCGGTACTAAAACTGTTAAGTGTTTGTTTAAGTTACTTAAGTTAATTAATATTTATTACGTACTTATGTCGGTCATAACTGAGTGGAGACAGTAAGCGTGGTGATTATTGGGACGCAATATCTCGAAAATTACGAAAGGGAACCTCTTTAGGTTCCCTATACCTTTATCTACTCTATATCCAGGTTACAGCATGAATTAGATGCAATCAAAGTTTGTAAATAGTCTTATCGCATATACAGACATATGTAACTTCGTGTAAACAAAATGCCATTACGTCAGTGATGCATCAGATCAGCGATATAATTCAAATGAAAACAAATTAAACACAACATAAAGATCTTTTCAAAGTAAAGGTGTATTTACGACTAACATTTGAGATTTGTTTAGTCTACAGACTTTAAATTAGTTTTTTAAAGATATACTTGATACAAAAAGCAGATCTGTACTTCTTCGCGCATAGAAAGGTAGGGAGAAGAAACTTAGTGTAAAGGCACTCCGCTGCCCACCCACCGCCTAACGGAAGTACGTTCATTAAAATAAAAATATATATATATCTCCAAAATTCGGCGGAAAGTGGGGAATGGAGTATCTTAAAACTAAGTTCTTTCTGCCTACCCTGCTGTGTGCGGGATACAGCGTGAAGCTGATTTGATTTATATATCTAAAATCGGATCACAAAATACCGATATGTATCATAAAAAAGTATAGCTGTAGAATACAGAACCTCCTTTTCAAAAGCCAGTTAAAAAACTTGACACTTATTATAGACATTTAACCGACGCTATCTGTAAATTGCATAGTTTATAAAGTCACTTCTCATCCCGTAGGTCAGATGACGATGACACTTCATTAATACCTGCACTTGACCAATTAAGGTCAGAGAGGAAGTTGGCTCGGCGTTCGTGTAGAAAATTAACGCCTACTTTAAGTAATGCCGACAGTATCCTGATGTACTTCTCCATTTAGCTTCTTAGAACATAGTGTCAAGATTTGAACCTAGTGCCAAAATTCCAGACATTGATTTGTATGACGGAAATTAACGCCGCGCTTTGTCAAAACAAGGGAACTAAATCAATCAGGCGTTGTATCCTTGGACCATGTGATGTACATACCTAAATATGTAATTGGCATAAAGCACACACATATGTTTAGGTATTTTGTGTAATTTTTGATATTTATTTTTTAGCTTCCTATTATGCTGTATGCTGCTATCCCGCGCTCCGGAGAATAAATTAGGAGAAACTTATAAAAAAAGTCATATATTTTTATATTAGTATGTCAAAAAAATAAAATCCTTACAAAAAGTCCCCTCAATTTTTTTGTTATTGCCTTTTCAACAGAAGAGACAAATTAAAAGGCCAACTTACGATATCAACAATAACAAAACAATTTAAAAACATCATTATGTCATTAAGTTTTGTTTGTTTTTTTTTCAAATGTTTTTTTTAATAATAATTATCATAGATTCTTAGAACAGCCAAATGTTATTTTAATCTGTGCAAATATTATAATGTGATTTTAGTACGTAATAGTGATGATGATGTGAGAGACAGAGATAGTAGATCTTTCTGGTCTTCTCTTATTTTTTATAAAAAAATCACGAAATACGCAATTACATAAATATGAAAACCGGATTTTGTATCGAATGATTACTTACTCGCTCAGGGGAATTATTATATTTCAATTGTTTTCCTTTTCTCGTTTTGGTAAGGGTAACACCAGGTTCCCTCTATATCTTCCTGAGCGGTAAAAAACGTGGAGCTGCATTGAGAATCAAATTTATTTCCGGTTTTTAGCGCCAGTGCCTTCAGTCAGTAGCTTCCAAAACTGATAAAACTGACATTCTCTTAATTGATAAAATATAAAAAAGACTAGCTAGGACTAATTTAAAAAAAAATTAACATCGATTTGAACCTACATTACTTACCTCAAAGTGCAAATCCATCGCAATAATTTCTTACGATTTATATACTTTACCCAATTTTACATTTGAATAAACATAATAAAGAAACAATGTTTTTTATACTTTAAGTTCTGTTTAAACAATGACTGGTTGGTTCTTGGGAAGTACAACTGTCACATGAGAGTGACTCAAGGCAAGAATTAGGGATAATACTTATGAACTACATTAACCGTACGTTTTATAGTCCAAAGGTTATTGTAGACAGTTAAAAGATTTAGACGTGACTTCAATATTATCTATGGGCTTAACTTCAGGCTGTATCCCGCATAAAGCGGGGTAGAGTGGAAAAGTAGTGTTAAGACATTCAATGAATGAATTTTTGAAGGCTTTTCACAAGAAATAAACGCAATAATAATATTGCGTGTTGAGTGGCGTAACTCAATGCTGTGCTTTGTTATCTTACTCATAATAACAACAAAATAAACTATAGATAATAAGGACAGTAGGGCCAGTGGGAAGTCTGTAACTGTGAATGCGTTGTTTGTGGGATCGATCTCCACTCAGGAGAATTATTTTCATTTACTTGCTCTGATAAGCAAACCGCGGCGTTAAGTATCGCTATTCTACACGTAATGTTTCGAAAATTGGGGGGAGAAGTGGAACCAGAGTGACTTGTACGGTCACATGGATAAAGAGTCAAACAAAATCTACACCTGGCTATTAATTTAAAATGTTATACCTACAATATTAAATCCAACACGAAATCAAAAATCATAGATGACAATCACGATTTAAAGCGGAGATGACGGCGCCCACTTCCTTCCTCTGGCAAATAGTCATTTCCATTATATAATGTAACCTTTTATGTTTATGTATGTCTTATGATCTTTGTATGACGGAATTTAGGAAGCCAGGTCAGGTAGCTTGACCACGTTTTATAAAAGATGATTTGGATTTTTTATAAATACCTCATAGTATCTATGAAAATTATCTTAAGATCAAGACGTAAACACTTGTTGCAAAATATGTGTTTTACAAAAATTTAAAAATTCACAGAAATATACTCAATACTTATACTATTAAACTCGAAGCAGTTCCTGAGATTTGTGACCACAGGTGTAGATTTTAGTGACCTCTGTACATTGGACTAACTAACTCGCCATTACTACTCGAGCTTAATGCGTAGAGGCAATATAGTAAAGTATTTAAAAGGAAGTAAATTTTGCTTTTTATACAATTTAGTGATCGTGGCTGCCTCTCAAAGAATAATATCGGCATATCATACTTGCTACGGCATATTATAGATAAGGAAGAAACAGCACTAAGTACTATTAGTATACTTATATAATAAGTTAATACATGTCCTATAGGAGTTATCAAAAAGCCAATTGTTGGTGGTAAGTTTTCCGAGCTTCGCTTTTTTAGAAGTAGGTAAAGGAAACTTGTGTGCAAACATTACATTCTTTACATTCCGCTCAATTTTCGAGACATTGTGTGTAGACGGAGCTTAACGCCGCGCTTTGTCTTCTTATCAAACCGACGAAATAAAAGCAATCCGGTCCAAAACAATTTCAGCATTACATATGTGTTTTTCGTACATAGTATTTTAACTTCCGGTTAACGTTTACTTTTAAACAGAATTATTTACTTGGAAAGTACAAATTTGGCTTGCAAATACTGAGAAGGGATCGTGACTTCAATACTAAAAAGTACTAGATCACACGAAATTCGTTTTCCAAGGTTAATACCTACATAATAATGTGTTTCTATTTTTGTTTTATTTGATTTGCCATCACGCTTTATTCCGCATATAGCTAGGTAGGCAGAGGGAACCTAGTGGTGACTCCCTCAATTTTCATGACATTATGTGATAAGTGACGCAAGTCAACGTGCTTTGTCTTGTTACCACATTATAATAAATCCCCGTGGATGTGTGATGTATGTGGAATTGATTAGTGAGAATCGAATTCGTGACCATCGAGCTAACAGTCACATTTTGCCCTACTTTATTATGATTGCATCATCATTGTTGATTTTCCGAGTAATTTCTTGATAAAAAATGTTATTTTAAAGTATTTTTTAAGATTAAAATTCCATTCCATGTTTATTATTGTGGAAAATTTTTCCGCACTTTATCGGATTATTTAAGACTTAGACGAGGATTATCTGAGATGACTTTAATCCCCACTTTTTGCTTTCTCACTACTAAATCTTCAGTAAACATAATAAAATAAAACATTAATCATCTTATGTATGTTATATTTAGGTGATCGTAGCGGAGCGTAAATCGAGACGGATGTGTGTTCGATTCTCAGTCGAAGGAATTAGTTATTTTGATTTTCTTACTCTGGGAACAAGACAAATCAGTGCGTTAAGTGTCGCCTCTCTACACGCAATGTCTTGAAAAGTGGGTTCCCTCTATGTATCCTGCTGTTTGCGGGACACAGTATCAAGCTAAAAAAATAATTAATCATCTTAAGTTCTAACACTTTTATCGATAAATATTATGATTTTTCAAATGTTATCTGCATCTGATATGGGACGGAATACGTAGTGTCTTAATGTTAGCTTCCTTCTGCTCACTCTCCTGTTCGGGAAGAAGCTTAAAGTTGTTTTTAACTCGCTTTAATTAGGTCGAACTATAACAAACTATGTAATAAAATCTAAGAATCTCAATTTGAACCACTTGTAAATTCATAAAATTTGGCAGATATACGTAGCTTAGGTGATAACACAATATTATAGGATCAACGAGTTGGTGTGATGATGGAGCCAAGACCTGAATATCGTAACTCTTCAGAGGTTACTAGTAAATAATTCGAGCTTATGTTCATATAATTTATAGCTCCGAGCACATTCTACATCTGTATCATTCGGGGTAAAAAAGTGTGTTTTTAAGATTTTGCTTAAATTATATAATATAATAAATATTTTCCATTTTGTGTCAAGCATTTTCATTTCACAATTATCGCAGAATGTATGAGTATACGATCTACCTATATTCTAATTACAGATGATCTTTGAACTCACGACCTTCGTGATGACAATTTGTTGTAATTAACCAAAGTATGTGAGTCATGACGCCTTCCGTCCGGACTCATTTGGTTCAATTGAAATATTTTTTTATAATTTTTACATCAAACAGTCAATTATTCTTACGTTTTGATGAATGCGTTATAATAAGACAAAGCGCGGTGTTTAGAGTTCATCACCCAATATGCAATGTCTCGAAAATTGGGAGATGTATTTGTGGGGAACCGAATGTTGGGTGCTGAAGCCGAGTAAAGAAACGATTCCCTCATCTTATCATGTTAGCGTTAACCTAAAAAAAAAATAAAAAAAACATATTTTAGCTACTTTCGGAGAAACAATGACATATCATTTTGTACACACCACACAGTTCTTTAAGAAATGTATTAAAAACCTAAACAGAGTGTCTAAACATTATGTTCTCTTCTACCTACTCTGCTGCTACTTGCGGGATACAGCGTGAAACTAAAAATTTAAAAAAAAAAGCAAAATCCATACCAAAACCAATATTACTTTTACTACCTTTATAGCGTGGACGGTTGCCCAATCGTTGCATAATAGTTAGGCAACTAAAAAATAAGCATCACTGACCCGGTTAGCCGACCAAATAAATCAAACACTAAAAAACTTGTGTTTACAAGATGAGAGTCGACTTCGTCAAACTGTCACGTAATATCTGCTTTTGGTCGTTGTTTTTATCAATTTAACTAATATTGGTATTTGAATAACCTATTTTTAGCATTTGCATGTTTTTAAAGTAGTTACGAGCAATACAGCTCAATCTATACCTACTAATATTATTAAGCTAAAGTCAGTTTGGTTGATACGTTCATCTCAGGAACCACTGGTTTGAAGTATAGCCTTAATGAAGAAACGAAAAGTTAAACTCCTTATTGTAAACTAATTCAGTTAAATCGTCACTTTTTTTTTTATAAAATCATCTTAATAACTAATGTATTTATATTAAAACTTGACTTTGACTTGACTTTGTAAAGTTTTTCATTGAAACAGTTGATGTGCAAATGAAATGTTCAAATTTTGCTTTTTGTTTATTATTTTTAGGTTCAGCGTGAGTAATGGAAAAATACTGACCGAACTCTTATTTATTGTTATATAATTTACTTTTTTTGTGCTATCTTTATTATGACTATGGAAGTTGTATCTTTTTATTTTATGAGCTTCACGCTGGCAGGGTACCGCCTACAGCAGCAGCAGTGTAGATAGAGGGAAACTAGTCTTGGACACTCCATCCCCCAATTTCTTAAATAATTTCACCCAATTTTCGAAACAATGTGTTGCGAGTTCGGTTTTCACTCAGGCGATACATTTTCATTAGGCATATTATTTTTCAATTTCTTTACGTGGTAACATTAAAGCTAGATAAAGCGCGGGGCTTAATTACGTCACTCAACACGCAATAATATCTTGAAGGGATTAGAGAGCGAGAGGAATACTGTCCTAACATTAAGTTCCCTCTACCTATCCTGCTATATGCGGGATACAGCGTGAAGTTAACAAAAAAAAAAAACAGTACAAAACCATTTATTATGTAATTTCCGGTACACTCGTATATATAAAACCAGTAATAGAACTAGCAACTAGGTATCCTAAATAAAAAATTACATAACTCTGATATGCAAGTGGTATTGCCAAATGTGAATTATTGCGATATTGAAAGTCATTCGAGTCGTTGACCTCTTGTGTTATTTATGTTAATATTACATTTTTTGTAAAATCTTTGTTTTTCGCGATTATTACGGGGTGAATTTTGTGGGGAATGGAGTGTCGTAACATTAGGTTCCCTCTGCCTACACTGCTGTATGCATGAAGCTGATTTATTACACATTTTAAATGAAACTGTTTAACCATATAATTACTTCTGCAAAGTGTTCGAATCGTCGGGTTTCCAAAAATGTATAATACTAAATATACGCAATGAATCCGTTTAAATATTTTCATTTCTCTTTTTTTCAATTTAACGCTGCATTCCACATATAGCAGGTTAGGTTGATGATACCTAGTGCTAAGACACTCCGTTCTCAATAAGACATTTCCGATCTTCACGTTCCGTCGAATTCTTGAGCCTTGAAGCATTTCGTTTAGAAAGACGGAACTCAACGCTGCGCTTTAGGTTGTTACCCGAGCGAAGAATGAAAATATTAAATATTTCTTTCAATAGAGTGGTAATCGAACCCACAACCGTCGCGTTTAACAGACTTTAAACGCTGCTGTGACACAACCGTCTGTATATGAATAATTTATTTAAAAACATTAAAATAGGAGCCCTTTTCCTTTTGCCGTTCTATTTCTAGAACATTCTAAAAGAAGCAAGATATTTGTAATAGTGTAAACAAAGTCGTAACATTAAATATTTCTCGATAGTAATTTGATTCCATTACATTCCACATTCCAAACAAATTATTATAGTGTTATATTATAACTCTTAAATCCCATATCTACGTGATTTAAAAACTGAGAAACGGAGTGCTTTAACACTAGATTCTTTCTACTTATTTAAAATATAATAATGTATCATATAAAATAAGAAGCCGTCGTGACGCAGCGGCACAGTGTCTGACTGTAATCGTAGCGTTCATGTATTCAAATCCCTTTCGGGGGAAGAAGATATTTTTATCTCCTCGCTTTGGTAACAAGACAAAGCACAGCCTTGAGTTCCGCTGCTTATAACGAATTGTCTCGATAATCGGCGGTATCTTAACACTAGGTTCCCTATGCCTACCTTGTTATACGCGTCATGCAGCGTGAAATAAAAAACAAAAGTATTTTTAGAAATTACATCTGAATGCATAAAATACGAATATAAAATTAAAATGTATGTAGGTTTTTATTGATGTACTAAAATGTTTACTTGGCTATAACCGTATAACGATTTTATGTTAGAAACAGCTATAATACGCTTTACTAACACCCTCTATATAATCTAGTTAGTAAATTTATTAGAAATCTGACATTTTAAAGCTTATAGGGTGATTTCTTTTATGTGAGATCGTAATGTGGGTGTAGTGTACTCGCTGTAGCATGTCATTCTAAACCCGTCGATTGTAGGTTCGATTCCTACTCGAGGGAATAAACTATAACTATTTACTCACCTTGGTAACAAAACAAGCTGAACCATTCAGTTTTGCCACTAAATACGTGTTGTTTCGATTATTGTGCAGTGCGTAGGAAATGAGCTGCCATAACATTAGGTTCCCTCAGCCTATCCTGATATATGCGGGATACAGCGTGATTCTAAAAAAAATCGAATTCCATTATACACTATAAATAAATGAATCTATTTATTTCTTTTAAATTGCAGGTTCTTTTAATTACAAACGCAATCTTGCGTAATACATCCTTCCGCTTATTAAACTCCATATTTTTCCACTTTAACGCAATTTCTAATTTATATGTATTTGTTTGTTCGCAGGTAAATATGCGCGATTGCCTTGGATCCTTCGTTGTGTAAGATTTGTACTGGTTAAGGTAAAGATAAGATATTAGTTATTAAAACAATGAGTTTTATGCATTATTTTCCTTTTTCGTAAGACAATATGCGGCGTTAAATTCCACTAATCAATACGCATTATTTAGAACTGAGGCGGACAGGTGGAAAGGCTGCCTACCCTGCTTTATAAAGCGATACAGGGACGGTTGTGGGTTCGATCCTCAGTTGAGTGAGAGTATTATTATATTTTTCACGGAATATAAACCACTACTGAACACACAATAGCTTAATTTCGGGTGGAGAGCGGAGAATAGAATAATTTGTTACCAAGTTCTGTCTGCATTAAACATTCTATAGGCGAAATTAAATTGTGCAACATCATAAAAAACATTTTAATATACTAAATACGGTGTAGAGTTCCGCCACTCAACACACACTATTTCGAATTCAGGCGGAAAGTACAGAACGAAGTGTTTTAACACTATATTTCTGTACCCTGCTGGCGTGAACTTTAATAAAAAAAAAATCGTGAACTTTAATAAAAAAAAAACAATATTCGCGAACTTAACAACATATCTAACCTGTCTTTAGGTGCGTAAGGTGTACAATATATATACTTATTACTTTAGGTAAACGACCTCTAAGGGACGAGGTCCTCTAATTCTGAAATATTATATTAATACTATAAAAAAATCAATCTGTGAGCTAAAAATACTCGATATTTTGTATAGCCTTAGGTAGGTAGCGTTAGGTTTTTGTGATATAATTGACTGTAAAAATTAATTTTAAGAACCGCCAAAGGTAGTTCACCTTAGGTGCTTAAAGGAACCTTAGGTTTCAATATTTTTTTGTGTAATGACCTCCAAGGGACAAGCGCCTCTAATTCTGAAATATTATAATAATACTATAAAAAATATCAAGCTGTGAGCTAAAAATACTCGACCTTTGTATAGTGTTAGGTATGTAGCGTTAGGTGATATAATTGACTGTAAAATGTCATTTTAGGGACCGTCAAAGGTAGTTCACCTTAGGTGCTTAAAGGAACCTTGGGTTTCAATATTTTTTTGTGTAATTTGTATGGTGTTTATTTGGCAATAATTTAATTTTATTTTGTTTCTGTTTTTAATATGTTAATCTCAGGCCAATGGCCAGGCCAGACTCATGTGGTTCGTCGTAGCGCAGCGGCAAAATTGTATAAAATGAAATATTTAATATTTTCAATTATTCGTTCTGGTGTCAAAGTGCGGCGTTGAATTCCGCCACAACTTGACTCTAGTTACTAATTATATATTCTATTAATTATAAAAATCTTAAACGCTCTCCTATCAAATATTTAATAAAATTTATCAAAAGCTTCTCACGACCTTTAAGCAACAAAGCTATACTATCACCTAAACTAAACTTATCAATAATAATAATGTAAAATAGACTCTATTACAGTAGCCCAAGGTTCAATATAGCTGAAGATCGCAAATACTGCGTAGGCGCAAGTATTAGGCCTTATTAAACTATCTGTTGCCATTGTCCATTGGTGCTGAAATTCTTTATAAGGAATTCAAGACTTTTAAATGATAATTTAGTAGATCTCAATAGAATTTTAAAGAGATTTTCTATCGAATATTTTCTTTTGTTTCTTATGAAATATTTTAAGCAAATAAAAATAAAATTAAATTAAATTAGCTTCACGCTGTATCCCGCACACAGCAGGGTAGGCAGAGGGAACTCTAGTGTTAAGACACTCCGTTCCCCACTTTCTGCTGAATTCTGGAGGCATTGCGTGTTGAGTGGCAGAACTCAACGCCGCGCTTAACCTCGACACCAGAGCGAAGAAATGGAAATATAAATTTAAGTAAATATTTCATCTCCTCGAGTGGGGATCGAACCCACAACCAGTCGGTTTTGCAGTCACACCTCGTGCCGCTGCGCCACGACCGGCCTCTTTTAAGCAAATATTTTCTATTATTTCTCATGAATTATTAGAGGCCAGTTGTGGCGCAGGGGCACAAATTGTGACTGTGAAATCGACTGGTTGTGGGTTCGATCCCCACTCGAGGAAATGAAATATTTATTTACATTTATATTTTCATTTCTTCGCTCTGATGACGAGGGAAAATGCGACGTTTAGTTCCGCCACTCAACACGCAATGCCTCCAGAACTTAACACTGGGTTCCCTCTGCTTACCCTGCTGTGTGCGGGATGCAGACTGAAGCTGATTTAATTTATTAATTATTTTTATACTTCAATTATCTAATTGATGGCGATTTTAGTTTGAAAATGTTTATAATTTCATATATGCAGGTATTTTATCTGTAGTACGAAGGGAGGATTGCCCAAAAGCGAAAATAAATAAATATATAAAATTTTTTAGGCATTTTTTTTGTATTTAGTAGTTTATTTAGATAAATCTTTTTAATATAATTAACATTTATTTTTAAATGTAATTATAGAAAAAATGGTCCTTTTTGAATTCCTTTCAGACAGGCAGGTCAGGCTAGACACATAAACTATAAATTGAATCGTAGAGAACCCGAAAACGAAAAAAAATTTAGAGAAACCAGACATATAATTATGTACCGAAGGCGTTACCCTTTTAAGCTATATAATACTTAATCAAAAATCGAATCAAAATCGGTCAAGACATTGTGGACAATTGAAAACATACGCTATGTTATATAAAGATATATTTTTTTTATATAAAAAAACATAAATTGTTAAATCGAGTCACGATTTTGAATATTCGATTTCAACTCGAAATATTTTATGTTGGTAATAATAATCCATGGGTACTTACTGAGTGTATTATTTAATTTTGTTCACGTATTACGAAATATAAACAAAAAAATATGTATATGTCTGTCGTGGCATAGCGGTATTACTTGTGGCTGGCTATAAACGCGATGGTTATGTGTTCGATTTTCACTCGGAGATTTCCGTTTTCTTGCTCTGGTAACAAGACAAAGCGCGGCACTAAGTTCTGCCAATTAATATGTCTCGAAAAAAGTAGGGAACCGAGTGTCTTAACACTAAGTTCCCTTTGCCTCCTACCCTTCTATATACGAGATACAGAATGAAACAAAACAATATGTTTATAAGTTACCTATAAAAGTCTACATGAAAAATAAGTAAAGTGAATCATCACTAACAATACGTTTTACAAATACAAAAGAAAAACTAAAGACCCTCATACAAAGCCATGTAACTCGATTATTTACGACCAATCCGCGCAACCAAGCGCAGTAATATAGCAGTTAGCAGTTATACTCTGATGAGATTAAATCGTAGTGTCGTTGACACACCGCCCACGGTACAGCTTTACGACTTAATATGATGGAAACCTAAGTTTATTCTAAAATATAGTTACAAAAATGTGGAAATGTTGAGTAGAAATTGATATTTGATGTTGTTTCATTGTGAACGTGACGGTTGTGGGTTCGATTGCCGCTTGGAGTAATGAGTTATTTTCATATTGCTTTGGTAACAAGACAAAGCGTTTTTGCACTCAACAAGCAACGTCTCGAATTAGGTTCCCTCTGCCCCCCCACCTGATATCCAACGTAAAGCTGAAAAAAAAATAGTGTATAATAGATAGAGCGGACGTAGAAGTAAAATGCGTCCACTTTCAACAAAAAATCGAGACATTACCCACTAACGCCCAGTATTAATAACCTATCTCCAACGTCAATCTTAGATTGCCCAAAAGATATAGGATGGATGGATATAGATATAGATGGATAGATGGAGATATAGATGGATAGATGTATGAAACAATCTAAGATTGACGTTGGAGATAGGTTATTAATATTGGGCGTAAGTAACAGAATTCAGCTATGTCCGATCAGAATGGGGAAATAATTTTTTAGTGCACTTTCGCGATTTATCTTGTATATAGCAAAGCCACACAGAAACACTGCCTAAATTCAAGACATTGCATATTAAGTAGCGTAACTCAACGCATTAACAGAGTGGGACTCGAACCCAAACCCATCTTGTTTACAATCTCACACTATCTCACAGCGTTAAACATTTGTCACAAACTCAATATAATTATCCTTTATACTCCCAGGACTTGTTCACGAAACGTTTTCTCGAAACACAAATACGAAGTCACGAAAAGACGCAAATTTTGTTTACAATTCTACCATTTCAATAGGAATCGTGTCTTTCTGATAATTTTTACAAGCACGTCCAAATGACGGAATGGATTTGCTTAATGTCAACAAATGTCAATAATAGTTAAGTGATTTTTAAAATATTTGCGTGATTTTTTTTTAGATAATATACGTAATATTTATATACGCAGTAGAGTGAGTCTGGTTTTGCACACGTGTTTTCAGTGGACCTAGTGCTAATACTCTCCGCGCCTCTCCTTAAGTAGAATTTTAGATTTTGCGTGTTGAGTAACGGAACTTGACGCCCGATTTTGTCTATCGATGCGGGTAAAAGAAAAAACTTTTAAATAATTATATATGTCTTTTTCGTGTGGGAAAAACAGAGTGCAGCGTGGGATTCCGTTCGTAACATACAATGTTCTCGTAAATAAAAGAAAAGTAAAATACAAACGATAACGGAAAAGTTTTCTGGATGTTTTTCGGGTTCGATTCCTAACCGGGGAAATTAATTATTTTCATATCCTAGGATGGAATATTAAGTTGGGTGTTGGGTTTCGCCACTCAGTACAATGTTTGGGTCAAGCGTGGGGAATGAAGTGTCTTAACACTAGGTCCCCTCTGCCTACTCCTATATATGCGGGATACAGCGTGAAGCTAAAGAAACAAAAAACAATTTTTACGAGGAGAAAAATACTTCTCGTTATGTAGTGATACACGGAAATTATTTAGACAATAGTTTAACCATTTTCATGGTCAACTGATAACGATCCCCGTAAACTAATATATAATTAATCCATTTTAGCCTTAGCTAATAGAATTGTTGGAAATGATTTTAAAAAATCGGTCAAGTGTGAGTCTTGAAAGAGTTCCGTCTTTTTCTTTTGAGGTACGCATCAAATCTGTATATGAGTATAAGGGCTTTAAATTTCAAACAAGGATTAGTTACTAAAGTAAGGTTTCGCCTGAAAAAGTTATTTATTTTAAAACTATTTAGAAACACTATTTAACATATTTGGAGTTATAGTATTTGGTGGCTCGATATAATACTGAAATAGTTTTTATTATATTTTGTTGTCGATCGTTATAAGCGAAATGTCAATAGGTAATTAGTTTGATACACAAAACCCTACGCTACATACCACCTAAGTTAAGCCTAAAGTAAACGAAAACCCCATCAAAATCGTTCCAGACATTTAAGATAATAAAATCAAACACACACTTTGGAATTTTCTATATATACATATTGTATATAAAGAACAAATTTTTGCATAATTCGATACGAAATTGTACAATCCAGTCACGATTTAGTAACGCAAATCGACCTATAAATAATATCTTTAATTAATAATTTCTTATTTCTATGTATATAAGGTTGAAATTGCAGTACAATTTTAGTATGACAGTAACATGTTATAAAATTCAATCGACATACAACGTATCGTGTCGCTGACTAAAAGGTCGTCGCACCCATTTATGTCCAGTATAGTTTTGAACTTGGATTAGGTGACTTTGATTTGATATTTTTTTTTAGAGTCACGCTGTATCCCGCATATAGCAGGTTAGGCAGAGGGAATCTAGTGTTAAGACGTTACGTAGTGGTGAAACTTGACGTATTTCTTTCTCTTGATGTCACAGCGAAGAAATAAAAATAATTCAATATTTCGAAAGGGAATCGAACCCACAAGCGTCACGTTTACTGTAAGACGCTGTGCTACGACGGTTACATATATAATATTTATGCGGAGAAATGAATTATCTTCATCAACTCGCTCTATTAATAAAATAAAACGAGATGTTGACTTCCGGCACTAACTCGCAGTATACAAAATTGGGCGATAAACGAGGAACAGAGTGTCCCAACCCTAAGTCTCCTCTATCCATATTGCTATACTCACAATACAACGGTATAAAAGAGACATTAAACTACCACGAAAAACAATAATTAAATATAAAATAATATAAATGCTATACTAAATAAAAATCATCCATTATTCAACTATATTCGTATTCGGGCCTTGAATTAAATAAAACTGCTAACTACACGTTATTATGCAGATATTTAATGAACAAATTGTACGGATTCTTGACGGAGGTCACTTATTAACTGCATTTTAATTTTCCATATTGGAGTGATGAATCGTTAAGTTAAAGGTCACCGGTTCAAAACAATCAGAGGAAATATTTTTTAAAATGTTTAATGTTATTCCACCCTTGGGAAAGAAACACTTTTTTTGTAGAAAATGTTATAAATTGTAGTTTGTAAAAATCTCCATCTCCAAAGAGACAACCACAACATAAATAAGTTGTAACAACCGCATAGTAATTTGGATGTAGCTTGATGAGAACGTATGGCTTATTGGTCAGGGCGCTTAGACGGTTATCCAAGAGATGCGGGTTCAAAACTAGCTCCAATATTTTAGTTATGTTTAAATAAAAAAAAAAAAAGTATATTAACATATGATGTAGGAATTTATGAGTTCGTTTATCCTGCCTGACCTAAGAAAGAGTTAATTATCTTTTAACTGGCTTTAAATCAGTATAATATAAGCTTGCACGACGATTTAATGTCAATTAAGAGTTAATATTATAGATTAATAGATGTCTCCAGATATTGTTGTGTGTGTGTCGTTATATTTTACACAATTCTACTTCTAAGCCCTGAGAGGATAAAACTATTAATATATAAATTTCCTGTATTGTACAAATTTTCCTTAAACTTCAATATATTATTGAACTAGTAACCTAATTAAATGTGAGTAAATTTAGAGATAATACTCAATGCTGCGATTTCAACGTCCAACAGAACGAATCGAACCCGCAATCCTGGCGCTTACAGTCAAACACTACGCCACTGCGCAACGACGGCCTCGAGTAACGTTTCAAAATCTAAAGATTTACTAATAATATTTCTCTTTTACATTATCAGTACTAATATTATAAAACTGAATAATGTGTTTAGTTGAACGCGTTAATCTCAGGAACTACTGGCTCGAATTGAAAAAATATTTTTGTTTCTCATTGTCCATTTAAAAGCTATAAATTGATACGTAAGTCTTAATTATCTTCAATCGAACACGCGGTCGAAGCCGCATGTAAAAATTTGTTTTATATAGAATGCGAATCTCCCACATTTTCTAAGGCGTGGTTGTTAGAATAATTTATAGATATTTACGTTTCATACATGCATAATGTACGTCGCGTCAACACATTAAGATATATTGAATCGCTAATGGATTCTAATATGTATATCACATGATATTTACTCTAGAAAATATATTAGAAATACAGCGGGTTTTGATTGAAAATAAAAATAATGCTAAAAAGGTCAGAATATATGATCAGAATAAAATCAGAAATAAATAAAGGTTTTATTCTAAATGTTTGGTCAAGTAAAAGAAGATCTACATATACACAATTATAGAGAAGAAATACAACGACGAGGCCAGTCGTGGCGCAGAGGCACAAAATGTGACTGTAAAACCGACTGTTGTGAGTTCGATCCCCACTCAAGGAGATGAAATATTTATTTAAATTTATATCTCCATTTCTTCGCTCTGGTGTCGAGGCAAAGCGCGGCGTTGAGTTCTGCCATTCAACACGCAATGCCTCCAGAATTTAGCAGAAAGTGGAGAACAGGGTGCCTTCACACTAGGTTCCCTCTGCCTACCCTGCTGTGTGCGGTATACAGCTTGATTTGAAATTAAAGAATATTTCAATTTTGTGGTAAATCAAGCAAACAAAGAACGTCTATATCATGCTGATACAACTGATAAATATACATGAATATTTTCACATACTTCCTTCTGTAGATAAAACAGGACCTTAGAAGAACAAATATTTATATGCTTATTATACTGTTTAAGGTCTCCGCGGCGCAGCGGCACACCGTGACTGTAAACGCGACGACTGTGGGTTCGATTCCCACTGTAGGAAATGGATAATTTATATTTCCTCGCTCTGGTGACAAGACTAAGCGCGGCGTTGCTTTCTAGCTGTCAACACTCATTAACTCGAAAATAAGTTACGCATTAGACGTATTTTAACACGAGGTGTTAAAATACCTATATAATATGCGGGATACAGCGTGAAGCTAAAAAAATATATTTCTAACCTTTAATATGTGACATTTAAAGTAGGTCAAGTATAAAGGCACCATCTATCACAGTTATCTAACAAAAAGCTTTGTAGTTCTTAAGAGCTCTTGCTGATGTTATAGAAATAGTTTTAGAAAATCGTGTATCGGAACAGTATCTGACTACATTATACATTAGCAGTGGGTTCAATTAAAATCTATGTGGAAAAAATAAAAAGATCAGGAAGTCAAGAACGGAGTGTCTTAACAATAGTAACTGCTTACGTACCCTATCCTGCGATTGAATTTTTTTATTATTTTTTTTTAGTTTTATTCCGTATACACCAGGATAAACAGAGGGAACCTAGTGCTTAGAACATTCCGTTCCCCATATACCGCCAAATTTTCGAGTAATTGCATGTTATGTAGAGGAATTTAATCCTGCGCTTTGTCTTGTCACTAGAGCGACAAAATAAAAATAATTAATTCTCCGAAATAGGAATCGAACCTACAACCATCGCGTTTACAGTCAGACCGCTCCACGACGGCTCTGTACTTAAGATATATAAATAAAGATAATGATTTTAGTTTACTTTCTTAGAAACTTTCTATAATGGAGCGTTCTTTAGCAAAAACCAAAGTTGAAACAAAGCGTTGCGTAATTTATAGCAGAATCAACAGTTGCATAAGACGATTATGAGAACTTTGAGATTCTTTAGAACTATTATAATCTAGTACTAGTCACCCGCTACTTGGTTTGTCATATGTCAGTTTCACGCTGTATCCCGCACACAGCAGGGTAGGCAGAGGGTACCTAGTCTTAAGATACTCTGTTCCTGCCGAACTTCACGGCACTTTCTGCCGAATTCTGGAGGCATTGCGTGTTGAGTGGCAGAACTCAACGCCGCGCTTAGCCTGGATACCAGAACGATGAAACGGAAATATAAATCTATTTCATCTCCTCGAGTGGAGATCGAACCCACAACCAGTCGGTTTTACAGCCACACTTCGTGCCGCTGCGCCACAACTGGCCTCAACTTGGTTTGTGTGGACTTAATATGGAAAACCACGTTGTTTTCCGTTTCCGTATGGATTTCGAAAAACCCCGTTGTGCTCCTCTTCACTCCAAGGCAACAGGACATGTCAAATATCAATTTCCTAAGCTCAATAGTATTGTAAACTTGCGACCCAACCGCGGCTTCCGCCCTTTAAACTTACTGATATATTATAACAAAAATATATAAAATCTTTACATAAAGTAGTCTTTGTGTTATACTGGTGTAAAAAGTTTAGTAGTTTTTGTGTTAATGTGGAACAAAAATCACTCTAAAAATTTCACATTTATATGTAATAATAAATTCCTCACTTAAACGAAATCGTTTAACTGTATAAATAAATATACAAAACAGTTAATGCAAAAATATATATATTTTTCTTTAAATTGTATATCCTGCTATTGGAAATTTAAATGAGTTAAAAATTCTTTTAAATGAATAAGAAAATAAATGAATATTCATATATTTGCTAAATTTTATTGTAAACATGACATACATACATACATACATATTTTTCAAAGAGTATTGAACTCAATTTATTTAGCGTTTTTTACCTTAACTGATATTATAATAGAGGTATTTGTCAAGAAGCCAAATATAGTATATTCGAGAAATATAGTATATACCCCCTGTTAAGGGTATTTTAGTTTTAGATAATTGTTTAGTTTTTAAGTTCTATAGAAGATGTTATGGCTCAATGGCACAGTGCAGCGTCTGTATATAGACGCGAAGGTTATAGGTTCCATTACCATTCAAGGTATAATTTATTTTTATTTTTTTCACTCGAGTGACAAAACAGCGCGGCTTTGAATTCGGCTATTCAACACGCATATCTCAAAAATTGCAACGGAGTGTCTTAACATTAGGTTCGTTGAAAAACGACACAGCTTTTCTCCATCATAGCTTAATATAGTAAATACTGCAATTCCAATGCCATACTCATTGCAATATTACCACAACTAGGAATTGAACCTGCTCTGGTAGGATTTAGAAACTGTTTGACTCCACCACAAAAACGGTGACCTTAAACACAAAGTGCTAATATTCATAATTTATTTGTTATTTTCTTGTCCCAAAAACATCGATATGTGAAAGACTCGCGTCATAAAACACGGAAGAATAATAAGAATCTCGACGCCAAATTTATACATGGCTTAAAGTTTAAATGACTTTTTAATACTTTGTACGTAGTTTTATAATTGTTTCCTATAATGTATTGCGGAATCGTATATGTTTTTTTAAATAAGTTATATGCAAATCTCGATTATAGCCGAGTAGGCAGAGGGAACCTAACAGCAATTCCGTTCCCCAGTTCCACCGTTTCAATTTCCCGCAATGTGATTTATGAAAGTCGACAAACTTAAACTAAGAACTATAAATATAAATTAGTTATGGTGTTTTTCTGTGATATACATTTAATTTTTCATTTAGACAGATTTTATTGTTTATTTGTTTTGTACTAACAGATTCATTTTCTCACTTCTTTTTGGCAAATTTCGTTATTCCAAGTATAAAGGAGGTACCCTATTATAGGTCGTCATTATGTGGTGAATTTTATTTTTGGCTAAAACTTGGTATGTTTTAATTAGTTTAATTAAATCTCTAAGCTCCAAGTGACTATCTACTATTCGTTATTAATTTCAGCTTAATACCTCAATTTGTTTTGTCTATCTTCTCAATAAAGTGGTTGGGATTTTTTTAACCCCAAAACTATATCCGAGAGGCCAGTCGTGGCGCAGTGCCACTGCCACTCATCACGCATTGCCTCCAGAATTCAGCAGAAAGTGGGGAACAGAGTGTCTTAACAATAGGTTCCCTCTGCCTACCCTACTGTATGCTGGATACAGTGTGAAGCTGATTTAATTTTTTTTAACTATATCCGACATATTTTTATAATAACTAAATTACAAATTACTGAACTACCTATATATCTAAAAAAAAAGTCTAAGTTAATGATCCTTAGCCCATACATCATATCATACGTTATATTATGTAAAAAAAAACTTTAATACATTTATAATGATTTCCTGTTACAATTATGTAGAACATATTTCCTTACTCAATAATCGGTTAATACTTATCTGGTGAAAGTATCACCTACATACTCGTACATGGTGTAGTTGATATAGAAGCCCTTGTGTTACACACTGGATTTGTTTAGCTATTTATTTTTAACCGACTTGTTGTAAGAAAAGGAGGTTATCAATTCGACTGTTTTTTTTTATTACAACTTTTGGATGGGTGAAACGATTTTGATGATTTTTTTTATTTGAAAGCTAGTGATTTCCATGTGGTTCCATTTTAATTTGGTCTATTTCTGACCATGGTATCTGTGACAAAATGACATAAGTCTTAAATTTGCATTAGGTATATGTGAGACAAATGACCGAATCGATATCACGCCAATCGATTCCGATGATTTGATGATATGATTGATTGATTGATTGGTGATGATTTTTTATTGGAAAGGATACCCTTCAAGGTTCGTTTGGTGAAAGTTTGGTTAGGTTCTGGTTATGGGATCCGGTTGAAAATGAACACGTTTTTTTTTGTAAAAAATATAGTTATACTAAAATAAGTATAGTTATACTGTAATAGTTACAAGGAACATTGGCACCTTCTTCAAAATTATAATATCTTTCTTTATTTATTTTTGTTTTAACTAAATCAAAGTACGTTTCATTTTATGTTGAGTAAATTTATTTTTTACTTTTTACTTTATTATTTGATGTCGGCTTTTTTTGTTAGAAATTAATTTTCAATATCTTGGTAATAGCTTTTGCTTTGTCTAACATAAAAAAACAAATATATTTCTAAATGTAGGAAGAATTGTGAATTTTATTTGTCAGAATATCATTTTAATAGTAACTTGCCGCAACAATGACATAAATACCACTTCAGTAAATACTAGCTTTGACTCGCGACTTCCTCTCCATGGACGAACCGAAATAAATAAGAGTTATGTATGACATGTGTCACATGACACATTCAAGTGAAGTACAGTGATCGCAAGTATAGTCAGTTACATCACAACGATTAACAAGATATAATATAGCTTACAGCTTTCGTCAATAAATTGACTAATATTAAAATAATTTTAAATTAATTCCTGGAGTTTCTGAGGTTACCGCAACAAACTAATCAAACATTACAGCTTTGCAATATTAGTATAGATTCTTATAATATTAATTGACATTCAGTGGACAACCAGATCTTATATTGACCTGCTAAAACACTTGTTCTCTTAAGCGTAAACTCTTCTTGAGTCGAAGTAAAATGGAACTAGTTATTAGAATGTAGACTCTTTTCATGACTAGAAGTACCTACCATTGGTTACTTAATTTATACTGCCTATTTTTTTTATTTACTCTGCTACGTGCTTACTTTGGTAACGAGGCAAAGTGCGGCGTTGAGTTCCGCCTGAACACTAAATGCCTCGAGAATTCGGCAGAAAGTGAGGAATGGAGGTGATTTAATAGGAATGTAGAGATCAAACACTATGCGGAAAAAAGCGTGTCTGCGTTGAAAAAAGAATATATAAAATCTTATATTTATTAACATTAATTATTCTTGTAAACAATCTTATAGCCACCCCAGTGATGTGTTAACCAGTTAATACCTAATCATTTTAACTTTCTAATCGAATACAATAAATCTCATCAAAATCGGTTAAGTTTGTTAAAGAGATAACAGACAGCGTCACTTTCACATTTATAGCTTAGTGTATGTTGATGTTCTTAAATACAGGGATAATATTAGTTAAGTTTTAATTTGAAATGAAAGTCCATCATAGAATATGGATAACAAATATTTATGTAGAACTTAAGACATATCGACTTAATTTTTTTTTTGAAAACGTATAAAATATTTAACGTATCTAAGCTAAGCTGTAAGTAGCTTCCCGCTGTTTCCCGCATTTAGCAGGGTAGGCAGGAGGAACCATCCAATGTTAAGACACTTCGTTCCACCTAATTTTTGAGGCATTACGTATTGAGTAGCGAAACTCAACACTGAGCTTTTCGTTCTTACCAGAGCGAAGAAATTAAAATATTAAATATTTCATTCCCTCTGATTGGGAATCGAACTCACAACTGTTGCGTTTACAGTCACATCCCTGTGCTACCGGGCTACGACTCGTATATAATATATATATATATNATATATATATAAAAATAAAATAAAAAAAAATCCAGTTGTGGCTTCCTCTACGACAATTGTATACTTTCACTTTCATTGTTGATTACTAACGTTCAAAGACCTCTCGCTGATAGGTATCTTAGTCCACGTGTTGTTTGCGGTCGTTTTTAACTGACCCACGGACTCTTAAGAGACCTAAAAACAAAAATACTCTCTTTAATTATATTTTTAATGTATTTTTTAAATATTTTTAATGACTTTTCTAGTTTATATTTAGGAAAGTAAAAAATTGAGTGTGTCTCTCTCGAGGAGTCATTGATTGTTATACCTTTATTGTAGCTTCGTGTTGTATCATAGCATACAGAAGTATATCACATAGAGAAGAAACATAGTGTTAAGGCACTCCAATCCCCAATTTTCGAAGCAAAGCGTGTTGAGAGGAATTTTGTCTTGTTACCAGAGCGAGGAAATGATAATAAATCTTTCGCCTGAACGAGAACAAATAAAGATTATAAAGATTATAAACATTATAAAGATAATATACATATTATATAACGGAAGAACAGTTGACAATTATATATTTTTATTAACGCTTAATTGAGGCCTTAGGTTCCTGATTCTCCAAACTACTTACTTAATTCCATTATATCGCTGGTCATGACAGCTTCCTTCTTTAATTATAATAATTGTTTATACCCAAAATACATATATATTTGAGCCAGTCGTGGTGCAGGGGCACAAGTGTGTGACTATAAACGCGACGGTTGTGGGTTGATCCCCACTCGAAAAAATTAAATAATTATTGAAATTTATATTTTCATTTTTTCGCCAAACCAAACCGCGGTGTTGATTTCCGCCACTCAACACGCAATGCCTCCAGAATTCGGCGGAAAATGAGAAACAGAGTGTCTTAACACTAAATTTCCTCTGCAGTATTATGTGCGGAGTACGTAGTGAAGCTGAAACATGTATTTTTATCACTAGTGCTTGCTCGCGACTTCGCCCGCGTGGTCTTATAGATGCTCTACAGTACTTAGAATGTGTCTAAGCGACCGAGGTAACTCTGAACGGAGATACAATGGGTCATATTGAAATTACGTGTTTCGAATCTGCTTTCAGCAAAAAAAAAAACACTTTATTTTTAAAATTTAGTGTTGTTTGTTGGTTAGTTAGCTTCAAATGCCATGAGCGCATGGTAGGTAGATGGAACCTACTGTTAAGATTCTTTTTACCTAACTAGGAAGGGAAAATAAATACAATTTAAATAAATATCCCACTGCGTCAGTAAAAAATATTAAATTAATAATTTTTTGAGTGCTTAGACCACTATCCGCGCAGTTTTCGAGATATCGTGTGTTAAATGCCTTGTTATTAGACCAAGGAGATGAGAATTATCCATACCATAAAATAACATAATCAATTTTACATATAATTTTAAAGTAATTTTTATTAAAAAAAACTGATTTCCTAAGCAAAGTATGTTTTAAGTAGTCCGCAATCAATACCTACTATTGACGGAACAGAGCACTTACTCAAGCGGTCAGGACGTGATGTAACCGACTCTAAGACGACAAATAGAAAGTGACCATACGGATTTGATGCTGGAACATTGTTTACGGTAAACAGGAGAGTTTCGGGTTTATTTCCTATTTCGGGGAATAAATTATTATGTTTTCCTCGCTTTAGTAGCAAAACAAAGCGCGGAGTTGAATTCCGCCACTCGACACACAATGTTTCGAAAATTGGGCGATGCATAGGAACGGAGCATATGCGGGATACAGCGTGAAAAAAAGGAAATAAAAATAATTCTTCAGTTTATTATTACCTATACTTACATGTTATGTAATACTCGTATATAAGATTAGACAATATTATTTACACAAAATTTTATATTTTTATTTAATTAATTTTAATAATTTTGGTATTTCTTACTTAATTATATAATATTTTATACACATTTATTTTGTATATAAATGAAACTATAATAACGAAATATACTTATGATTCAGCCATTTAAAAGACATTATGTATTAGATGGCGTAACCCAACGCCGCTCATTAATTACAAAAAAACGCTCTAGCCCATTGCGTATTCAATATAAAATATAAAAATAAGCTGTAATTTTTTTAAAAGAAAGTCCTTTAAGTATCATAGTAGATGGCTACTCTAGTGCACATGCAATTTTCTTATGCAACATGTACGAAATAGGGCCGAGCGTGTGACGGAAGTGTTCGCTGGAAATCAATCATTTGTACGTTAGCCTTTGAGTTTTATATGCAATTACTAAATAAATCAGCTTCACGCTGTATCCCGCACACTGCAGGGTAGGCAGAGGGAACCTAATGTTAAGGCACTCCGTTCGCCACTTTTTGCCGAATTCTGGAGGCATTGCGTGTTGAGTGGCAGAACTCAACGCCGTGCTTGTCCTCGACACCCGAGCGAAGAAATGGAAATATAAATTTAAGTAAATATTTCATCTCCTCGAGTGGGGATCGATCCCACAACCAGTCGGTTTTACAGTCACACTTTGTGCCCACGACTGGCCTCTTAACCCTCTTTTAGCAATTACTATAACTTACAAAAAATATATTTTGATACAAATTTAGATATTTATCTATAGTCGCGGCAATGAGTTCCGCTACTCAATCTGAAACGTTTCAAAAATTACGTGGAAAATGGGGAACGGAATATCTTAACACTATTTTCATTTTGCCTACTTTACGTTAAATATCTCATATGCTTGGTACTATGTAGTTTATGTTGTTAGTGTCTCTGTAGAGGCCAGTCGTGGCGCGCGACTGTAAGCGCTACAGATTGCAGGTTCGATTCCCACTGGAGGGAAATAAATGTTTAATATTTTCAATGAGGCAAAATGCGCGCAAAAAAAATTCAACAGAATTAAGCCACTCAAGACTCCAAAGTATGGCGGAAAGTAAGTTATTGAAGTCTTAATGGGAACGGAGTGTCTTACTGCTAGGTTCCTAGGGTCCCTTTGCCTACCCTATTATGAGTAGAAAGCAAGCAACAATGTGACGCTTAAAAAAGTGTATAATAACACGATAAGGAAAAATAAAATTGTATATGAAATAACAATAATATTTGTTTTTAATGTACAGGTATTTTAAAACCACTGATTAGTGACATTTAAATGTAGTTTAAAATACGAGTATTACTACTATTTTGAATTAGATTAATGTAATATAATATAATATATTTTTTACCTTTTGTAGAAGTTACATATAAAACACGTTAAGCAAGTGCAATTAAAAATTAAGTGTATGTTCGCCATAATGTCTTTTATGTGAAGTAGGTATTTTACGATCACAGTTGTAAGTACGGAAATCGTACAGAAATATATATTTTTTATATATATATGTAGTGAGAGAGGTAAAAGAACCTAGTGTTAAAACACTCTTTTACACACGCACCGAACATCTTTCGAAACATTGCGTGTTGAGTACCGCAACTTAGCGCCGCGCTTTATTTATCAGCGCGTGGAAGTGATAATAAATATAAACATTACTCCGAGTGAGAATCGAATCCAGAACCATAGCGTCTACAGTCTGACGATGCCGCACTTAAAATGTAATGTTCGGACTCTTCTTTATACTTATACTAATCTTCTTTATTCCTAAACTTTTACTTATTTTTTTGTTTTGTACCTTCATACTGTATATCGCACTTAGCATACTAGATAGAGGGAACCTGGGAACCTAATATTGAGACACTCCAACTCACTTATTTAATAACATTTAATAAAAACCTGCAAGTTCAAGGCTTAAATCATAATGCGTCTAATTTAAATACAATAACACTTTTTTCCCAAGTGTTATTTTATAGATATAATTTATCATATTCTGCGCTAACAATTAAAATAGTACACTGTGTAGGTAGATTATTTTGAATTAATTTAAGACTAAATTTTATATATATTTTCATTTGTAATCATAATTTCGCATCCAAGATCAAAAGATATGACAATGTTTTACTTTGTCTAATGTCACTTTCCTCTATTACTTAGCCAAAAAAACAACAAAAATAAAATCACATTCTTTAAATCACAAAAACACATATATATTAAGAAACAACAAAAAGGGTACAGAAAAAAAGTATCTTTTTTTAAATTCATACAAAAAAATTACAACAAAGTCAACAAAATTGAAAATATTCAAAATGTTGCCCAAATTGGGAATCAAACCCACAACCATCTTAAACTGCGTTACGATGGTGTCAGAATCACTTAAGCATATTAAAAAAATAATATTGATAGATTATGTATACCTTTCACCATAAATACACCACATAGATAGTAAATCCATTATAATATTATTCTTCCTGGTAAAGAACAATCGGTTAATGTTGTTTATCTCCAAAACAAACAATCTCTGAGATTGATTTAAGATATGTAATATACTAGTTTGATAGTTATTGATACCGCGTGTTGCCCACACGCAGACTTCCCACGTGCATGCTTGGCCTACATATTTGGGAAACAAGAAATGTTTATCATCACGCCGTATCCCGCATATAGCAGGATTAACGGTGGGTATTTGGTGTTAACACCATTTTCCACACGCCTAGTTGTCGACACAATTCGTATTGAGTGGTGGAATTCAACGCCGAGCTTTGTCTTATTACCAGAACGTGAAATTGAAATATAGTTATTCACTCGAGAGGCAATTGTAACAACGACGGTCTTTAACAAAATTCTTTAATATAGATAACTTCACTAACGACTAAGATCTTTATGTTGACAGTATACATTAAGCCATCAAATTTCAATTAACATGTAATTTCTAATAACTACAAATTACTACTATAAATAACATTCTCGTATAAATAGTCGTTAAGTAAACGATTTCCATTATAAATATTTATTAATCTATGATATATATACTTATATTTTTTCTTTGTTTGCAGGTGAAAGCTGCATAGAGAAGCCACTTGCTACACTCTGGCGCAATTATCAACAATCCAGCAAGCCAGATGTTGTGATGAAGTTATCAGTCACCAACTCCGGTCTCAAAGGATTTACCAAAGAACATGGTCTCACAGAGTACTGGTCACACAGGATCACCTACTGTGCGAGCCCCCCACATTACCCTAAGTTATTCTGCTGGGTCTACCGCCACGAAGGCAAAAAGCTGAAACACGAACTACGTTGTCACGCTGTTCTCTGCACCAAAGAATCTGTATCAAAGAAAATAACTGAGGAGCTTCGAGTTAAACTAAAACAAGCTCTACTTGAATTTAAAAAGGACAGAATCTCTAAACAGAATGCAAGGCTAAGTTTGGCTAATAGTATTTACGACAATCCCAGCATGCCCCGCAGAAAGATACTTCTTAGTGTAGGAGCGATGAATTACAGGCCACCACTAGAAAGATCTAAGTCAGCTCCCAAGCTTGGCGCTATCGAGGAACTCTGCTCAGAGGAAGATGAAGAAGAAGCGGAAATGAACGCTAAAAAAGTATTATGTGAAGACTTCACTACGTCACAAACTTTAGATAGACGGCGATTTGACAAATCTCCTCGTAAAATGTCTTGCCCCGAAGGCGTAATGGATACGTTAGAAAATAGAGAGAAACAGGTGTCAACGGATAAGCTGATCGACTTACTTGTAAATGAAAGTAAATTGAAAGCACAAATCGAAAACGAAACTAGTCAAAATAACGAGAAAATGGAATCAATATTGAAAACATTGGAATCTATTGAAGAGAGTGTCGAGAAGGGCACATTGTGTCAGGAGAGAAAGAATTTGATGCTAGCACAAAGTAACTACCTCGTCACTGACAGCGACGACGGGTCTGTTTCTTCCGGATGCGAAACAGCAAGTACCGTGACATCCTCTGATGCTGAACCGACGTCACTACCCTCGCAGTTCACAGAGGACATGCATAAAGAGATCGATAGCGACGAAGAAAGATGCTTCGAAAGAGAACACAATTATGAGAGCTCATCTTTGAGAACATACACAAATTCTATGCAAGACTTCAACAGCGACGAAAGCACAGTTGCTTCAGACGAAGTGATTCCTGTGCCACTTGGCGAAAAAAATGCTTTCCGTCGACGCTCTACATATCCTCCTTTGGGTGGCGACAACATTCTTGCCTTCGAGGGCCAATTTGATAATATGATGGACAATTTAACAGATGTGGAAAGTTTCAACTCGAGCACAGAAACAGAGGTTTTCAAGAACACTGGCGACAACGACAGTGCTTGCAGCGATGAGTCTGGATATTCAGAATTTCTTGATGGAAAAGAGAGTATTATTGGAAATACTATTGTGGTTTAAATGAGAGAGTATGATTTGAGATGGCCGGTTGGCACTTGATGGGATAATAATTTTACATAAAAAATTTTGTAGTGTTAATTTGATTTCTTCATTTAGCTAGAAGGACTTCAGGTAGACGATGGATGCACTTTGTGAAATTTAGAAAATCTTAAGTTAGGATGTACATATACAACAGGGTACATAGCATTGTACTTCGCCCAGTTCATTTGTTTTCATGTATATATTGTAATATAGGGTGTAAAATTTAATTTTACAAGAAGAATTTTATATTTAAATATTGTTTATGTTATACAGACATTATACAGTTCAGGCATATATGGCGGAACACGATATTTTTGGGTTCAAATACTAGCACGGACTGTCTCTAAATATGGCAAAAAATAGAGAATGGAGTGTCTTTTTTCTCTCTGGTTATAACGTAAGATGTGGGATATGCGTGAAAATAGTTTATGTTTACGTCTAGAGCTGTATTTCATGATTACATATTTGTATACAATTACATATAGCAACCACAGTGTTATTGATAGGTACTTACATTCCACGTTCTACACTATTCGGGTCACGCATTTCTGTAGTGAGGAAAATATATGTTTATTATTATTATTATTATTATTAAATAAATATTGCAAAATATATTTTGTTGTTTCACTTAAGTTTAATAGTATTATTAATAACTTGATATTTTTTAAAATTAATAATTGACTGATATTTTCTCTTTTTTTATTTTTATATTAAACAAAATAATATAAAACTGGATCAAAAATAATATAAAACAATACTGACTAATAAGTTCTTTGACTAGACTAGACTAAAAAAGATTAATTAAATATTTGCAAAAACAAAAAAATACATAACAACTAACACCTGAACTTTGTATTATATAAAGAGCTAAAGGAATTTAACATTTATTTATAAGTTATTTTAAGTTATATAATTTATGTATAACATATCCCAGCAGGAGGAGGAGAACTAATTCTATACAAATATTCATGCAGAATAAGTATTATTTTAATAAGTATATATTTTAATTTTACCAGGATTTGATACAATTTCACATGTTATTTTACAAAAAAGTGGTTAAAAAGATAGATTTCGTTGTTTAATAATACCTATAATAATAATAAAACAATTGAGGCACAGCGTCTGACTGTAAGCACAACTGTTGGGACTTCAATTCCCATTGTAGGAACGAATTATTTTCGCTTCCTTGCTCTAGTGACACACGGGATGTCTTGAAAATTTAATGGTGTGTATGGAACGGAGTGTCGTGGAGTGTGTATTCGTACAATAGACAAAAATTAATAATATATTAGAGAAGTATTGAGTAAAAGTTGACTTTGACTAGGTCAGTAGCATAGTTAAAAAGTCCAAATTAAAAAAAAATAGCTTCACGTTGTATCCCGTACACAGCAGGGTAGGCAGATGGAACCTAATGATAAGACACTCCGTTCCCCACTTTCTGTCGAATTTCGGAGGCAACGCATGCTGAGTGGCGGAACTTGACACCGCGCTTTGCCTTTACAACAGAGCTAAGAAATGGAAATATAAATTTAAGTAAATATTTCATCTCCTCGAGTGGGGATCGAACCCACAGTCGGTTTTACAGTCACACTTTGTGCTCCTCGAGAAAAAATCAAGCACTTCGATATTTTTACTAAGGGATTATGGGTTCAAATCCACACATTTAAATAAATTATAAACATTGTTTATGCAAATGAATGGCCATAAAGCTACCACCGCTCGGAAGACAGTAGGTACAGCTGAGAAGATGTTGTCAAGAAGAAAGATGTTGTCTGTCAGTCACTCAGTAACGGTAGATTTTTATGTAAAAAAATAAAAGGTTAACGTAAAAACATAACAATTTTAAACATCAAAATAAGTTCCTCTTTAAAAGGTTAATTTAAATGAATTAAAAAGTTCCATAATTATTTTAAAAGGTTACATCACTACACAGGTTACATTGACATATTGGTAAAAGTGCAAGAAAATAACAACTAGGAAAGTTAAAATTGTTCTGAAGTATGTAATAAAGAAAATAATTGGTATAACAGTGAGAATGTGAGTGATTATATTTATTGATTATTACGATTTTCCCACTCTTGTGGACACAGCGCGGCGTTAAATTTCGCCGCTCACCACGCAACATCTCGAATATTTAGGCGGAAAGTGGACTACTACTACTACTTACTAGTACTAATCAATACACAAAATACATATTTGAAACAATTTCATACATTCAAAATAAATACATCTCAAAGCATAATTTATTGTTACTTTTAAAATTTAGCAAACATTAATTTAAATTCTCATTAAACAGCGTCAAAACAATTAATCTCGCGTTACGAAAAGTTAAGTATAGTTAATGATTTGAATGTCAACGTTCTCTCGAAGGTCGAAGTTAAAGAGGAACTTACTTTTTCTTATCTGACAAATGAATTTTTGAGACTGTCGTGGCGCAGAGTCGTTTACAGTCGCACAAGTAAATGTCTGTAAATATTGTGAGTTCGCTTCCCACTCAAGGGAATAAAATATTTATTAATACTTTCATTTTCATTCCTTTCGTAGCGTTGAATTCCACGGTAAATAGGGAACGGAAAGGAAAATAGGGAACGGAATTGTCTTAACACTAGGTTTGCCCTGCTGTGTGCGGGATACTGGGAACTACTGGATTTCCGTCTTACCTAGACGAAATCCAGTAGTTCCCAGTATGTATATGTATAAATGGAAAATTTGAAACGTGGGAAATGCAAGTGTCGTAATGGGAACGGATTCTGTTAACACTATGTTCCCCTTATCTAGTACCTACTCTGCTAAAAAAAAAATGTGATATTTTCAAATATATAAGTATAAATAATAGTATTAACCGTTTGTCCTAAGCCTTTGTAAACCGAAATAGCATCTGCTCCATTTCGTTGGTTGCGTGCTCACCTGCGTAACTCTACAGTCCCGCCAATAAAAACATGTCAGTTTGCGTCGCTAGGACATTTCTTCCAATATTCACTTATTTAATTTTATAGCGCGTGACGCGACGTGGTCATAGATTCCATTCCCACAAGGAGTAATTAATTATTTTCACATCCTCATCTGATGACATGACAAAAAGTAGCGTTGAGATACGCTACAATCTCCGAAATTGAGTGGTGTCAGCAACGTAGTGTCTTAACTCTAGGTGTCCTCTGGTTGCTTTCCTATATGCGAAATACAGCTTGAAGCCGAAAATAAAAATATGATATAAGTTTCAGTTATTTATAAGTTGATTGAAACAAATACAAAATATAAATGAAAACTGCAATTAAATCGGTTAAGCCGTTTCTGGACGGGGTGACCAACACATATTTGAAAAATCATTGTTTTTAGATGTATTATATTATTAAATTCCAACAATATTTCTGTCTTATATATTTTTCATGCATAGACACCGATCCACTACTATTTTATTATGAGTACAGATTAGTCCAGAGCTGTGTCACTGACACTTAAAAATTGTAATATCAGATATAGATAAAACCGTTACAAAAAATCTCTCAATGATATTCGTATAGCAAAATCAAAAATATTTCTCAAAGAAAAACTGTCACATTTGTGTCTTAAAGACACTTTTTTATTTTTATTTATAACTTATGGGGGGGATTTCGTTCTGTGAGTAACGTGTCAAGAAAAAATCCATGTTACAGCGTTATATAGCAGGATAATCATAGGGAACCTTCTTTCCGCCTTATTTTCATTACATTGCGTCGTGCCACGTTATGTCTTATTACCAGAGCGAGTACACGAAAATAATATGTCCCTAGAATAGGAATCGAACCCACAAGCGTCGCATTGACAGTCACACGCTGTGCCGCTGCGCCATGACAGGCTTTTTTAATTTTCTCAGTATTAAAGTTACTATAATACCTGCGATAACAACAAAACAATTGAATTATTGACAGCTGGTTTTATAAAAAGAGTTTTACCTTTCAAAAACAAGAAACTTATTAGAAGTCCGTCCCAACTTAAAGTTTCATTTACATTTACATAAATGTTCAATCATTTCTTTGTTTTAATTGATAAATTTAACTTAATTTTATATTTAAGCCATACAGCAGCAAAGCGGTTGCCTGTAAACATGACTGTTGTGGATTCGATTCCCACTCGGAGGAATAGATTATTTTCATTTCCTCGTTCTGGTAAAGAGCAGAACAGAGTATCTTAACATTAAGTTCCCTCTGCTTACCCTGCTATATGTGAGATACAGTGTAGAAGTTATTTCACCTTATTAAAAATAAACAAAAAATATTTTTTATATTCAAGAGAATTTTAGCATATGATGTCTTTAAGCTCTCAAACAAGCTTATCAACTAGTATACCTAAAGTACTGGTTTAAAATACCTGTTTTAAATGTTATTCAATTTGAATACAGCTTTTTAGTGAAATATTTATACGTATTTTTTGCATTGTTTAAGTAAAATACTGAATCGACCTCGACTTTTTGATATTTAATTTTAATTTACCCGTTCTGATAAGTCTGCGCGACGTTGAGCTCCGCATGATATATCCAAATTGGGCAGAAGGCGATACGCGAATTAGAGTGACGTCAAAATAAAATTATAATACGCTATAAAAGTGTTATACGTAATGATTATTTATTTTAGTTTCACGCTGCTGCCGTATAGTATAGGGTTAAAACACTCCGTTCCCATTAAGACACTTGGTTTGTCTTTTGTTGTTTGAGAAAATTAAAATATCAAATATTTGATTTCCTGAAGTTCTAATCCAATCCAAAACCTGTGGCGTTTACGGACGCACCGCTTGTGCCCCTGCGATACGACTGGCCTCAATGAAAATGATTACATTTAATTTATTTTCATATCCTCGCATTGATAGATAAATGAACGGCGTTAAGCTCCACCACTGAATACGCGATTGAAGAATCGAATGTAACACTGGATTCCCTCTACCCATACCCTGATGCGAGAAAAAGCTAAGCGTGAAACTGCTATGCTACAAACGTATGTGTGTATATAAAAATTATCCAATTATGGAGTTTTATATAATTGATTAATCTCTTAATGCCATGGACCAGGAGGGGTCTCCCGCTCGTCCGACCCCGACCTCGGACAGTGTTCGAAAGGTCGAGGTCGCTTTAATAAATAATTGAATACCGCATAATTGACCTTTCTTGGTGAAGTCCTTTAAACTGCATAGTGTATAATTTGAAGGGTTTCCTTATGAAATTTAGAGAGATTTTTTTGTTCCGTATGTAGCAGAATACGCAGAGAAAACCTAATATCAAGACACTCCATTCTCCACTTACCGCGAGGTAGCATGTCAAGTGGCTGAACTCAACGCCGCACTTTGCCTAACCTCACCTAACCAGTAACGATAATGAAAATAATTAATTACTCCAAGAGTTGATCGAACTCTAAACCGTTGTGTGTAAAATCAGACGAAGTTCCTTTGTGATACGATGATTTATAAGATATTTCTTGTTTTATTAATAAACATGTATTTTAAGATTCTTTAAAATATGTTGAATAATTATTACTGTGAGGAATACGTAAATATATGTATATATGTAAAAGGAAATCGGTACATAAACACTAATATATATATATATATATATATATATATATATATATATATACATATTATTATTATAGGAAGAAGGAGGTAATATGGCCCCCACATCTTGTTTTTGAGGTCTAGTATGAAAAGTAAAAGGAACACAAATCTAAACAATACATCATCTGTGTTGTTATTTATTTATCTATATATGTATATGATTTACTATGGAATAAAAAAATGCCAAATTAAATGTATTGAACTTAACGGCAAAAATCATATCAAATGGCAAAAAGGTATATTTCGCCTGTACAGCCAGTGTGAGTCCATAAGTTAGAGATCTGAAGCTGAATCCACTCTTCTCCAAGTCTCTTGCGAGAATAACTCGTATCAGAAAATATACAGGCGAGGATGGCCTTTTTAATCACATGCACACGAGATCCTTGACTTTTTCATTATCATTCATCATTACTTTTCATCATTGGAGCTACTGTTGGATATCACGTCTCTTTAACATCGGCTAGAGCTGTTGGCGACATCTTCTCTATCATGCTTCCGCGTCTAGGTCCACTTCCGCTTTCACATTTTTTTCCTGACAGCAAAGATTTACACAATTTGACACCTGAAATTAAGTCAAGGCAAACAAGTAAAACACTCAAATATGACGCCCGGGACTATAATACAAGCAATATGAGAGGACCAAATAACCAACATCATAGATTCTATGAACAAGTCTTATAATACATTGAATATCATGCATATTTACCTTAAAAAACCTTTAGTACAACATTCATCAAACATAATGTCGAACTTTCTGCAACTATGATTTGATATTTACAAAATTATCGAAATAATTGCAGCATATTAAAAAATTTTGACGAGTGCTTCGTAAAATACGGCGTACTGCACTGTCTTCTGTAATTTTTTTTATTGTATAATTTTAATATTGTCATGTTAATGTTCCATTTTAAAAAAGTTTCACTGGATAGCGTGATTCTTAATAACAAATTTCGAAGGGGGTCACAATGCCTGTGGGGGCCACTTTAACACCTTCTCCTATATACTACTACTAAGAACAAGGCGTCGTGGTGCAGGAGGACAAGCGTGCGACTGTAATCGCTGGTTTGTGTGTTTTACTCCCACACGAGAAAAAAGAAATATTTAATATTTTAATTTCGTCTCCTTTGGAACGGAGACATAGCACGGCGTTGAGTTCCGCAACTCAACATCCAATGCTTCAAAAATTTTATGGAAAGTGGGAAACAGAAATGTCTTAATAGGGGGAAAATCCTACACAATAGGCTCCCAGGTTCCCTCTGCCCAACCTGCTATGTGCGGGATATAGCGTGAAAAAAAAATATACAAAACATACGTAAAGTTCACATTCAGTTTATATTTATTCTATTTATAATATACACTAATGGTCTCAACACGAACGCTCTCATATTACAATACTTAAAATTCACATTTTATTATCACTTCTTTATAAAATGTATAAATTATCAATTCGTTTCATTACAGCTAATATAATTTTATAGACGCGTGCTATAACGTTTGAGTACGTGCCAAGTAAATGTCAAAACCCAATTATTTTTTTCCACTTATATTTTTTTAAGGCTGTCGATACTGTTTTGAATACAACGGTAGTGGGTTCGAATTTCGCTTAAAAAGATTATAAAAAAATCAGCTTCACGCTGTATTCCGCACACAGCAGGGTAGGCAGAGGGAACTTATTGTTAAGACACGTACCGTGCCCCACTTTCTGCTGAATTCTGAAGGCATTGCGTGTAGAGTGGCAGAACTCGACGCCGCGCTTAACCTCGACACCACAGCAAAGAGATGGAAATAAAAAATTTAAGTAAATATTTCATCTCCTCGAATGGGGATCGAACCCAGCCAGATTTTACAGTCACACTTCGTGCCGCTGCGCCACGACTGGCCTAAAAAAAGATTATAATTAATCAAATTGACGATTAAATGAACTTTGTAAGCTTTTATAATTCAAATACAAGTCTATCTACGACGACGAGAAATATATCTATCCTGAAAGTATCACTCGCGATTATACTTATTTCTTCGTCAGGTGTTTCATCAGAATTTTTTACATGCACGATGTTTTCATCAGAGGGTAACCGATTCAGATCTGGTCGTCTAAGGTCACGTTTAAATGTGTGGATATGAGATGACATATGTGGATGTGAATAGTTCTGAGATCATATTTCTTAAGTAAAATAATGTGAGCAGAGCCCTATTATATTCTAGCGGATGACAAATTGCCTCTTTAAAAGAAAGAGAAATTTGTTAGATCATTTAATTTCAGTAGATCGTGTGCTACTTCTGTCTGTAGTATACAGGGTGGAAGAGGCAGCGCTCCATTTACGGAAACAGCATATAGGGTAAAATATTTCAAACCTATACCTAAAGAAATTAATCAAGATGCCTCAACAGTTTGGACGTAGGATTTTTTTTTCATTTCACGATTTTTATCCATACCTGTATTTCGTGTGACGCGATTACGTATAGATCCCAATAACATAAACACTTACTACTACAAAAATACTACTAAAGGTTAAACAACTTTGAACTCTATCGCCAATACCTACGACTCGATTTCGGAATGAGGCGTGTGCGGCGGTGTTCCTTTGATAGGTTTACGTGTGCGTGCGTCATCCTTAC
>JAAIXJ010000286.1:132158-229953 GCA_013403705.1 Heliconius hermathena | reverse complement strand
CGGCACGAGGTGTGACTGTAAAACCGACTGGTTGTGGATTCGATCCCCACTCGAGGAGATGAAATATTTATTTAAATTTATATTTCCATTTCTTCGCTCTGGTGTCGAGGTTAAGCGCGGCGTTGAGTTCTGCCACTTAATACGCAATTCAGAATTCCTCCAGAATTCGGTAGAAAGTGAGGAACGGAGTGTCTTAACACTAAGTTCCCTCTGCCTACCCTGCTGTGTGCGGGATACAGCGTGAAGCTGATTTATTTTATTTATTTAAAAACTATTAAGTTGATCTAGGCACCTATATAAATTTCATATTTTTTTGTGAGATTTGAGAACGACCACATAGTTCACATTTAACTTAGCTCTCATTTCACATTTATGTGTCGATGGGACTATGTCTAATAACAAGAGTTTAACGTGTTTCCAACATTATTGATTCAAACGGGTACAACCTACTTGTATTGTACAATATGTGAACTGAAGAGTTCGATAGCACTTCCTTGGGCGGGCGTCGAACCAGGTCGTCGCTATGGACACCGCGACACAACATTGAGTCACAATGCTATTTTATAATAACTAAAATACATAGAATCCCGTTTTTTTCCAATTATAGAAATTTCAAATTCTTATTTTTTTTGTAGCTTCACGCTGCCTGCACACAGCAGGGTAAACAGAGGGATTTTTTTAAGAGATTAGAACACTTCCGTTTCCCATTTAATGTGAATTTTTGGAGGCACTACGCGTTGAGTGGCAGAAGTCGACGCTGCGCTTTATCTCGTTACCAGAGCGAGGAAAATATTTTTTTTAATATTTCATTCTCTCTAAGTGGAAATCGAACCCACATCTTGCCGGGTTCACAGTCGCACGCTGTAACCATTACCCCAGGAGCCTCACGAGTGACGCTATTTTTATACATTTGTTTATTTTAGAAAAGATCGGGATCTTAGTTATAAAATAGTAACTGTACAAAGTTAACCTTTCTTTAATATATTTATTATTAAAATAAATAAAAATAAAGATTTATCATTGAGATCACAACGTGCGACTGTAATCATATCCATGGCGTTGAATTTCACAACTTGCAACGCAATGCCTCCAGAATTTGATGAAAAGTGGAGAGCGGAAGTGTCTTAACAATAAGTTTCCAGGTCCTCTTTGCCTTCCCTCTTTTGTGAGGAAGACAGTATGAAACTATAATCTAATCTAGCTTCACGCTTTATCCCTAGCGGGGAAGTCAGAGAGAACGGAGCGCCAAACGCTACGGTTTCTACATACCTCTTTCCCCTCGTCCACTGTCATCAACCTCTTCATACATGCCTCTCATGCTTTTTACGTGACCTTCCTCCAGTATCTTTGATACTGTGTTTTCGAAGGTCAACCGAGGTCTCCCCGTACCTCTCTTACCGCTTACTTTTCCGCCATAAATCTTTTTTAGCATTCTTTCATCATTCTTATCTTATTCTCTTTTGTCTCTTTTCTTATCCTTGAAGTTGTTTGTTAACCTTTGATCTCTTTATCTCTTATTTTATACGCTTCATCTTTATCAGTACTTTCGTTAGGCGCTTTTGCAGCTTATACTCTATATTTTTTATCTCTCTTATACTTATATCCTTATCTGAGACCTTGCCACGATTTCTTCTTTCTTTGTACAGCATCTTGCACTTCATCATCCCACCATTCGTTGCGATTTTTGCTAAAACCTCATTCTTGTAACGTTGTAAAAAAAATGGTAAATTCAAATAAATTGCTAATTTTATTTCCAACTACCTATTCGTGGTTACTGGATAGCAATCTAATAACGGTTTTAAAAACACTATAGTGTCATTTCTAACAGTCATAAAATAATGTACTAAAATTAGCACAGAGATGAGATTATAAAGATAATACAGCGGATTCACGGTTTTCGCTCATTTTGTGTGAAATTTTGTACATTTTTGGATATTATCGGTTATGAAATCTCCGTAGTGTTGAGAATATTGTTGTAGCATCATCCTGTAACCCGCACAATATTTCAGGGTAGGCAGAGAGAACCTGGAAACCTAGGATTAAGACACCTCACTCCCATTAAGATGCTTCGGTTCTCAACTTTCCGTCAAATTCTGGAGGCATTGCGTGTAAAGTCGCGGAACTATATGTACATATAATATGATATACACTATTTACGACATAAATACCTAACATGTGCCTGAAATGGGCAAAAAGTGGGGAAAAGAGTGTGTTAACACTGTTAGATTCACTGCTATATGGGAAACCAGAAGAAAATAGTGTAGAAATAGAATATTATGGAACTTCTTTCCCTAAAATTACTTAATATGATGAGCAAATTTAAATAACCATTTATGCATTAAGTTAGTTCAGTTCAGTTCTATTATTATGACGTATATTAAATTAAAGGTGAAATATTTAAGTACATAAATGCAAATGACATAACAAATATAAATACTTATACTTGGGTTGTACTTAAAAGGGGGGTCGAGCCCTTTACCGCTACGTTTACAGCCAACTCTCAATTTTTGAGTTATTTTGATACAATATAATGTACAAGTGGTGCCATCTATGACTTTACTCAAAAAACATATTTACTAACGCTTATTTTTTGTAAATAAAAATAAATATATCAATAGACATAATAAAAACTATATTTGATGTTCTTTTAAGTAGCCAACAGGCTAAGAATTATGGGTACGATTCCCACTCAGAGAAATGAGTTATTATCATTTCCTCTGTATCAAGACAAATTATTATGTAGTATATTACCTACTTTTAAAATTTAAAATATGTAAGTGTATATAGCTATCTAGGCTAATGAATATTTAAAAAACATATTTAATTTGGTTTAATATTCATTTGTGAATATATTTTTATATTAATTTATTAATTATATTTTTTTATAACGGTAGTGCTGCCATCTATTATAAGATAGAAGCAGTTCGAATGTATTTACTTTGACAAAGTATAGGTGTCGCTCTTAATGATGTTGCTTATTTTTTATAGATGTCGCTTTAAACTTTTATAATGGCGACTGATAAATGAAGGTGTAAAATGTTAATTTCAAGTGAAAAATTGCGAATTTAATGCATAAAACGACGAATTTGAAGTGAAGAACATATGTATTAGATTTGAATAATGATTGACGATATTAAATGAAACAAACACGTTTAATATAAAACTTGATATATATATCTATCTCTTCAAACAACGCAAAGTTATTTCTTTCGTAATTAAGGGCTTATTTATTTCTGGCTATCATCCGACGCGACATATAAACGCGACAGTTGTAGGTTCGATTCCCAATCTAGGCTGCGCTACGACGGCCTCGCATTATTTTTATCTTATAAAAAAAGGGTTGTGGTGGCGCAGGGACACAAAATGTGACTGTAAACCCGACTGATTGTGGGTTTGATCCCTACTCGGCAAAATGAAATATTTATTAAAATTTATAATTCCATTTCCTTCACCGCCACACAACACGCAATGCGTTCAGAATTCGACGGGACGTGGGGAACGGAGTGTCTTAATATTAGGTTCCCTCTGCCTATCCTGCTGTGAGCGAGCTAGAACAGATTTGATAAGCAAAAAATTAGAAATAAAAAAAAATGGAAAGAATATAAGAAAAGTGACCGTGTACTATAGAGATGATAATTACGAATCTATAGATAAAAGACGTAAGAAGCGGTTATTGCTATCAAATATAATCAGGCTTAACATTACTTAAATTCTTGGAATGTGCATTAAAATGTGATGTGTGCGGATCGACGATCCCCACTTGGAGAAATTAATTCATGCGGCGTTAAGTTCCGCCACTCAACACGCAATGTCTCGAATTCGGGCCTAGAGTAGAATGGAGTGTCTTGACACTTAAGTTATCTTTGTCTACACTGATAAATGTGTAATATAGCGTGAAGCTGAAAACAAATATATGTCATATATATTTAATTTAATTTCGCTGTTTTCAACGATAGCGGGTCCATATTTCAGTCAAGGGAGTTAAAATCTATGAATTGTAGTGTTTTTCACTCTCTTTCCCGCATGACAATGTAGTCCAAGAGAACCTGTATGTAGAACCTACAACATTATTGTTAAGACACTATTTTACACGTGCCATTCTATGTTTCGATATATGGTGTATTGAATGGCGGACCTGAACGTCGCACTTGGATTGTTAGAACGAAATTAAATACAATAATTTACCCGAATGTGGATCAAATCAACAGTCATAGATATCCATTACAATTGGACGTCATCCCACTACGTCACGACGGTATCATTAAAAATAAAATAATAAAATAAATTACATTTCATTTAGTTAATACAATACAAGGAATTTTTTTAATTTTAAACAAATAAAAAATACAAGAAACATTTTTTTTCTAAAGTAAATCATTAAAAAAATAAACAATAAACTAAACTAAACGCTACCTGACATAAATTCCGAACATCTAAACTGGACTTCACGCAGATCTGTGATTCTTAGAAACTACCAAATTGCGTTAGTCTTAACATTAAGTTGACAAGTGCCACTTATTGAAGGTGATAGTAGGTTCAAATTCCACAGAGAAAAATTTTGCTGTAGAAAATATTATATAGTTAAAAACGCTAAATTTTATGTATTTGTACGATATTTGTTATAGAATGCAGTGTTATAGAAGGTATTGTTCGAGTGGTTTACTAGTAACCTCTGTAGAATTCCACTATGCAGGTCCTGGTTCCATCATCAGACAAGCTCGTTGATCATATATGATAATATTATCGCCATAGCTCAGGCCTAGTTGACGGCCTTAGTTATACGTATGTAGCAGGCAAATTTCACGATGATACAAAATTTCAGATTATTAGATTCTTCTTTTTTTACATAATTACAAGCCGATCTTAAAACATGTTATATTTTTTTTCAGCTTCACGCTGTATCCCGCAGATACCAGAGTAGGCAGAGGAGACCTAGTGTTACGATATTCTGTTTTCCACTCTCCGCTAAAGTCCAGAATGGTGCTATGTTCTTAATTTTTATAGGAGCAACAAAAAACGTTGTTTAACTTAAAATATTGTTATTGTGCGTAATATGTAGGTATTGTAATGTATTATCTAACCAAGGTGCTGCAAGTCAAATATTTTTTTAATAAAAAATAGGTAGTAGGTTAATAAAAAATAGAGGCCGGTCGTGGCGCAGCGGCACGAGGTGTGACTGCAAAAACCAACTGGTTGTGGGTTCGATCCCCACTCGAGGAGATGAAATATTTACTTAAATTTATATTTCCATTTCTTCGCTCTGGTGTCGAGGTTAAGCGCGGCGTTGAGTTCTGCCACTCAACACGCAATGCCTCCAGAATTCGGCAGAAAGTGGGGAACGGAGTGTCTTAACACTAGGTTCCCTCTGCCTACCCTGCTGTGTGCGGGATACAGCGTGAAGCTAATTTAATTTTTTAAAAAATAGGTATATATTTTTGAGGCGGGGACATACGGTTGTAGGTTGTATTCCTAGTCGAGGGGATGATATTTTAATTTTTTCGCTCTGATAATGTCACTCTACAGGTTCAGAGGAATATTTATTTACAGCATGACTCCGTATGAAACAGGTTAAGCAGACAGATCTAACGTTCTTCACTTTCCGTAGCGGAACTCTACGCCGCGCTTTGTTATACTATTCCATATATATTTTTTTATATATAGTGAATAAAAATCTTAAGAATCGTACATCAATCTCCGCTACCGTAAAGCGTGTAAAATTCACTTTAAATTGATCTCAACTTCGCTCAAACTCCAAACACTGTGCAATAGACTTTATAAAAAAAAGAAATATTTTAAAATCTTTGAAGTTTTGTACTTAGAAGTGATTAGTTCTAGTTTTTAGTTCGTGTAATAAATCTCAAATGAAATGTCGGTAGCGACAGGTTGTATAAAGGAAGAGTCAAAGACGAGGTGGATCCTACCGCTCTACACAGTAGCCTAGAGAGGTAAATATTTTGGGTGACGATTGTTTGAGCACTTTACCTCAGCAGGTGATTTTTTAATATATTGTTTTTTTTTAACTTTAGTTTTGTGCAATTCGTTGCATGGAATTCGACACGTACTCGTGCAGTGAAGACAAAAATGTTTATGAAATATTCATGTTTCTTTTTAATATAATTATTTTTGTAATCTCTGTAGATGTTACTTTTTATATAGTTTACACTATATTTTACAGTTTCAACCGACATAAAATAGTTTAATCTCATTTCCTTAATCTTAGTTCCTGTAGAAATATGAGAAATAATACTTATTAATAAAACGTACAAAAAATTTTACGTAGCGGGGTTAGAACCCGCGCCCCGCGCATCTTTGGGATGCAGAAATTTGTAAAAATCTCCCTACGGAGATGCTAACAAAATAAATAAGTTTTAACACGCATATAAGAATTGTATGGCTTAGTTGGTCAGAGCGCTTGGACGGTTTCCAAAGAAGCGCGAGTTCAAACGTTACTACGTTTAAATTCTTATACGTTTTCTTATTAAGTATTTTCCTTTCCTTAGTGTGGAATAACACTTTAAAAAATTAGCTTCACGCTGTATCCCGCACACAGCAGGGTAGGCAGAGGGAACCTAGTGTTAAGACACTCCGTTCCCCACTTTCTGCCGAATTCTGGAGGCATTGCGTGTTGAGTGGCAGAACTCAACGCCGCGCTTAACCTCGACACCAGAGCGAAGAAATGGAAATATAAATTTAAGTAAATATTTCATCTCCTCGAGTGGGGATCGAACCCACAACCAGTCGATTTTGCAGTCACACCTCGTGCCGCTGCGCCACAACCGGCCTCAATAACACTTTAAAAATGTTAAAAAATAATGTCTTAATACTCATTACACTCTCTAACCTGTGTACGTGCTAAATTTCGAGTTTCAAAATCGAGTAGTTTCGTCTGTGCATTGCTTATCACTTAAATAGTAAGGAAAAAGTTTGACGGCGTTGACTTTCAAGATATTACATGGAATATCTAAAATTCGGGAGGAAAGAAGAACTAAGTGTCACAACACTACATACCCCCACCTCAACAATATTAAATAATCTTATAATAGCAACAAAAAGGCTTCTTTAAAAGCACTCTCATAAAAGCTCGATCTCAAAATGAGCCGTGTCGTCTCACACAGTGCTATGAATAAGCAGGTGTCGCCCACGTACCATTGTTAAGTTACGCAAACTATTTATATATTGTTCTTAGAATAAACTTTTTTCTTTATAATTTGCTACCGTGTCAGTTTTATTGTTCTAAGTAAGACAATGAGCTTTAAACTTTATATTTTTTTATATATTTATTAGCTTAATGTTATTATTGAGGCTGTCGTGGCGCAGAGGTATAGCATACTGTAAACGTACGTGAAGGTTGTGGGTTCGATCTTCACAGAGTGAGAATCAGCAAGAGTCAGGGCACTTAGATGGTTTCTAAGAGGCGCGGGTTCAAATTCCCCGTTAATTTGAATCGTCTAAATTTTGCAAGTTTTTGGTCAAGTCAAAATTTTTATCTAATCTTGTCCAAAAAAGTTTTATTTTTTCTAAATGTGATACACGACGATTTCAGGTTAATTCCAAATCGGGGGAATTAGTTATTTAATATCTTCATTTCGTCGCTTTGGTAACAAGACAAAGCACAGTTTAGTATTCTTTTTAATTTTAATAAAAAAAATGTGTATATTTTATCTAGATCCAATTAAAATTAATTTATAGTGCTTTACCATATTAGTACCATTGACTAAAAAAATACGAATTGACTTTTTTTAAATGTACTTTTAGCAGTGTAGGCTAAAGGCTCCTATAAAAACACTTCCATTCCTCACTTTTCGCCGAATCTTGAGGTATTGCGCGTTAAGTGTCGGAAATCAACGTCATACTTTGCCTCGGGCCTCGGTACGAGAGAGCTGCAAATTAATTTACTTATTAATATCATTACAATAAATAAAAAATAATAATAAATCACTACGTCTCCCCACCCCGTGGCGTACGGTACGAAGTGGGCCGCGTAACCTCCTACACAACTAGAGCGACTCGATCGTACAATTCGACATCCGTAACACTTTGGAAGGCACACTTCTGAGACGTCGCTTGTATTTTGTGTCCACTTTGCCTTTGTTTTTGTCTTTCTTTTTGTTTCCAAGTAAATGTGGCGTTAAAAAATATATTAACATGGATTTGAACTTATACTAACTATATATGTATTTAATATGAATATATATATATAAAACTATATATGTATTTAGTATATAATATGAATACTTTCACTTAATGTAAAATAGAAGGAAAATGAGTGATGAATGTGTATACTAGCTAAAGAACGTGTTAATTTTTTTTTCATAGTAGGCTAAGAGAACTTTTCTTCTTTATTTAGTTTCCCACTGTATCCCGCACTAAACAAGGTAGGTAGAACCTGATAATCTAGTGTCAACCCACTTCGTTCCCATTAAGACATTCCCGTTTTCCTCTTTCCGCCAAATTTTGGAGATATTGCGTGTTGGGTGGTGCAACTCAACGCTGCTAAAAGAACTTTGTGTTAAGATAAACCGGCCCTAATTTTAGAAAATGGAACCTAACGCTGCTTTTTGCTTAGTTGAAAATTAAATGAAAATAAAATAAACTTCACACTTTATCCCGCGCACTGCAGGGTAGGCAGAGGGAACCTAGTGTTAAGATACTCCGTTTCCTACTTTCCGCCGAATTCTGATATACAATTAATTCCCTCGGATGGGAATCAAACCCACAATCATTGTTCTTACAACAATCTCTAATAATTATTACCATTAAAATACATAAATAAGAATAACACATGCGCTCTAAAAAATAATTTAGTTTCTTTATTGTATAATTGCTCTAAACTTGAAAAAATCTAAAACAAAAGAAATACATTTCTTCCTATACATTTGACACTTAAAGAAGAAACAAAAATAATCGATCTTTCTCCAAATAAAGGAATTTACATTATTATTTTATATTGTTTTTTAAATCACCAAGTGTTTTCACCGAGAAATGTTCACGGTTCAATCAGAAACATGTGTTGGACTAATATGTTTGTTTGTTTGTGTACACTTTACTGCTAAACTGTTAGTGTTGGAATACAATGAATTATTTTAACGCTTCATCAATGGTAATTTAAAAATTTTATATATTGAGTGTTAAAATAATAGAAATTTTTTTGGAAAGGAATGCTTTTATCCCTTAGTTTTGTCTTCAAAGTTACATATATTCAAAACTTTTACATTATCAATTAAGCCACTGTGGTTGTAAATTCGCTCAAAATAAGATGATTGTGGGTTCAATTCCCACTTATGTTAATGAATTATTATAGTTGCCGTGCTCTGGCAATACAATTACTGCACTCAACATGCCATATCTTTAATTCAGCTGAAAAATGGATAATGGAGTATCTTGAGATAAATTTCTTTCTGCCTACTCTGCTATCTGTGGGAGATGCATCCAGTTATTAAAAAATAATACTATTTTAAGAGCAAAATCAATTGCACTTTGACCTTTTAGCGGTTTATTAAAAAAAAAGATTAAACTAATACTAAATTAGTAAAAAAGATAAAACTCTACTTATCCTATTGTGAATTAATTATACGCTACATCGCTGTAATATATTCAGCGTCTAATAAACTAATTGTCTGGATCGCTGTAAGTCTAGCGAGCGACAAACATTCCATAGCGCGTGTGCGGCCAAGCGTGACACTCGTATTTAGAATCTACATACATTATCAGCTTCGTTTTGTGTTATATTAAGAAATAATCATATTTTATAGTATTATTTAAAATTATAAAAATATATAGATTTTGATTGTAATTTTTAGTTTTAGTAACATGTAGCAATCCTGCTTAGACGGGTAAAGAAAACTTAGTGGTAAGGCACTGTTTTTTTTTTGTTTTTTTTTTTTGTTTTGTTTTTTGTTTTTGTTTTTTTTTTGGATCATAGCGTGCTTAGTGGTAGAACTCAATGCTATGCAATTTGTCTATTTTGGCGGAGCATGGAAACAAAAATTAAATATAATCATAACTATTACAGTAATCAAACTTAAAGCCATCTCGTTTTCAGCCAATACCATCCCATTACGCTACTGGTATAAATAAGAATAAATAAAATAAATAAATCAGCTTCAAGCTGCATCCCGCACATTGCAGGTTAGGCAGAGGGAACCTAGTGTTAAGACACTCCGTTCCCCACTTTCTGCCGAATTCTGGAGGCATTGCGTGTTGGGTGGCAGAACTCAACGCCGCGTTTGTTCTCGACACCAGAGCGAAGAAATGTAAATATAAATTTAAGTAAACATTTCATCTCCTCGAGTGAGGATCGAACCCACAATCAGTCGGTTTTATAGTCACACCTTGTGTCTCTGCACCACGACTGGCCTCGACATAAATAAGAAAGTAACATAAATATCATAAAAGGTAGCCAAAATTAGTTACACACCAACCTGTCGACAAATATCTAAACAATATCAAAAAAAGTATTGTAAACCCCCCAATAACCCCAATAAAGTACTTGCGAACGCATCTTTTATTTGTTTACTTTATAGCACCTGCAATTTAGGGCCGTGGCGAAAGACCAATCGACTTACACCGTTAATAACTCTACATACAAAATTATTATTGTTATTTGCTTTCAAAATATAAATCTTATGTTTCGGTAATACGGTTGTTTAAGGTGCAATCATTAATTTCATTTTCAGATCAGTCTACATATTCGAAATCAATCAATTTTGAGCTCTATTCTTGTATAATAGAGTCGTTTTTATTACTGTGATGTGCCGCCAAAGTAAGAAGTACAAAAAAGATTTTTTTTGTGTTTTTGTATCACTCATTTAAGCGAAGCGACCGTAACAACAATATTTAGCTTATGTCGGTCTTGGAATGGTTAAAGTGAATAGAACAGTCAATGTGTGGGATGTTTCATGAACAAAAAGTGTCGGTTTAACTCTACGTTGCTTGTTCCTCATGATTTTTAATGGTGTTAAAGGATTTTTTATTTTTTGTAAATTATTATAATGGAAGGAGATGGAATAAAATTAGGAATAAAAACTAATTGAACATCTTATTATTGAAAATTGAAAAAAAAAATTAAATATATGTATATTAGTATACAAAATTTTTCCTTTACTAAGTGACTAAAAAACAACATATAGCTGGAAATATTAGGAGGACGCTGGTATTTACAATATAATTTTCTTGGGAATTAGTAGGGAAGAAGAAATTTGGAAATTCTTAGGAAATCCCTTAGGAGATCGAGGCAAAAACGGCAGTTTACATTTCGTATTTCATGCAAATTAAGTTTTAGGTCAATTATAATAATTATAATAATGAATCTACGTATCAATATCAAAGTAAAAACATAAGATAAATATAATTTCGATATTAACATTAAAATTATTTCTGGAAGACGAAGGAACGCGTTGAAATCTTTAACAGGTAACTCCACCACTACCTATAATGAACATTTTAATGGATGTACCTATGTAAAAAATTAAATCAGCTTCACGCTGTATCCCGCACACAGCAGGGTAGGCAGAGGGAACGTAGTGCTAAGACACTCCGTTCCCCACTTTCTGCCGAATTCTGGAGGCATTGCGTGTTGAGGGGCAGAACTCAACGCCGCGCTTAACCTCGACACCAGAGCGAAGAAATGGAAATATAAATTTAAGTAAATATTTCATCTCCTCGAGTGGGGATCGAACCCACAACCAGTCGATTTAAAACATATAAAAACATATAAAACGTATAAAAATTTGGATGTAGCAGGATATAAACCCGCGCCTCTTGGAAAACATCCAAGAGGCGGGGCGGCGCGGTTATTCTAAATTAAATTTACATAAGATTCTTTGTATATCGAAATTGAATTTATCGCATTAACTTTGCACACAAACACACAAACTATTTTTATCGATCATAATGCATAATTCGAATTACAATAACATTTTGTTAACTTGTATTTTTTACTTTATAATTCTCCTTTGCACTATGCAATATTTTAAAAGGTAAAATTATTATATTTATAGAAAAAATATTTAAGTAGCATTTTCCTTATCTATCTTCATATATAATAAACAGACTGCCCAGTCCTCAATCGTTTTGGTGTTAATCAAATCGTTAATCAAACTTGAACTTAAAATTCCTTGTACAGCAACGCGAGTCGGTCCAGTAGGTCAACTTAGATCTATTTATAATAAATGCAAACTGATTTACTTGAAGTAACAGTTATTAAAATATTTTTATTAGGTGTACAACTATGTAATAAAATTTAAGAAACTGAATTTGACATACTTTTGTAATAATATTGTTGTCGAGAAGCTTGGCAGTTTTTCGTTGCTTAGATGAAAATACAATAACATGATATCAGCGAGCTGGTCAGATGATAAAACCAGGAGTATTTAGGATAGTGGAACTCTTCACAAGTTCACCACACACCATCCTAGTTATCTTAGTTTAGGCTTTTACTTTAGTGCATATAAGAGCGTGTTTATTTTTATTTTTAAATTATAGCTAAAATAAAAGTTATTGGACTTTTATTACAGCTTCATGCCTTATTACTCATTGCAATTTAGAGAAAATGAGTCTAGTGAGTTTGAGGAGTGCTCTGGAGAACTGTTTGACCTATTACTTTTCGTAGAATATTATATATTTGAACGCCACAAACTCAAGTATCATCCACACCGTCTAGACCGTGGCACTCCACTACTGTGCGGTTTCGTAGGAACTTCGTTCCACGCGCCACTCAACTGTGGAATGGCCTACCTGCGGCAGTGTTTTCTGGAAACAACAACGATACGAACTGGGTACCTTCAAAAAGCTCGTGTATCTCCAGATTAAAGGCCGGCAATGCACCTGTAGCTCTCTCTGGTGTTGCACGGGGTCGTGGGTGGTGGTAGTCATTTACCATCAGGTGACCTGTACGCAGTTTTTGCCTTGAATAAAAAATAGTATCATTACTCATGTAACAGTATGTACCTTGAGTATAAGTTTAAAATAAATAAATAAATAAAATAAAATATGCATGGCAATACACATAAATAACATAGTTAATTATGAATAATACAAACTATATATTTTTAATAACATATTAATCGAGACGAGTTCGTGTATTGTCGTCCCGAGTGTCGCGACCGTCGTTCTGTCTATATAGGTGGTGGTGATGCTGGAAGGCAGCGGTCGAGTCGAACTCTTAAGTACTACGGTACTAATAAATATGATGCACATAAAGACTCGTACCAAGTATATTATAAATATAATATAATAATTCGAAGCCTATGATGGCACGATCTTTTAGGATCGAATTTCTTATAAAGGCAATATATGTGTAGGGGCGACACATATTGTGGATCCAAGTGATCTTTGACCAATATTATGATATTGAATGTTGCTTGACGTCGCGGAAGCTGACGTGATGGGCTTATGCGAACTGTTATAGCGACATTAACTATGTCGTGGCTGATGCCGTCTCGCAGTACGCTCGCGATACGTAAGCTGTGCTTGTATGGCGTTGGTCATTGACATATTATATACCACTTCTACGACTTGGTATACGACTAGTAGGTGTGTGGTGCTATTTTATGTCCCAGCTCCGGTGTATGTAGTAGTGTCCGCCTGTCTCATACGGGTGTGTGGTGCTATTTTATGTCCTGGAACTCTGGTGTATGTAGTAGTGTCCGCCTACGGTTCGAGACACGACTGTGGGGTGTGTGCCGTGCGTTTATTTAACATATCGGCCGCCTTGCGGTAGTGCGTTCGTTCCAACGACTTATATTGATCTCACAAATCAATCAACATCACGAATCACCATTCTAATACAATCTTAATATAAACAAGCGTAACAAGTACCTTCGGAAAGATCACACACAAACGTCTCGGAGGGTTCAACGATGACTGTAAAGCCACGGTCTGGTCGGAACTCACGGTGTAGGGGCGGGGCGGTGCCCGTACTCTTTCTTCCTTTTATTATAACTAGTTCGCAGTTATAGTGGAGAGGAAGATAGGACGCGCTCTTGGCTTTTCCTCGGACGAGCTTCGAGTTATGACAATGTCATATTATCGAGTTTCCAGTTATCTAAATAACTGACACAAGAACAACTTGTGATGGCAAATATCTTAAAGCGATACCTTCTAATGGCATAATATAAAATCCTTAATACTTGTTACCTCTGAATCTCTAAAAGATTTTGGGTTCTTCACGATCACAACTATAAACGATTCTAACCACTAGACACATCACGAGCCAAGGCATTATTATATTAAATAAGATATTCAAAGGAGTTTGGGATATCAGTTACACTCACTTTCTGTCCAATTTTTGAAACGTTTCGTATTGAATAGTGGTATTCAATATCGCGCATACAACCGTCGCATTTACAATCAGACAACGTTCTTTTCGTAAAAAATCGTAGCATATTGTTAGCGAGCTCGTGTGAAACAGGATAGATATAGATAAAAAATACTATAAAAGCAGTGGAATTGTGTCAATCGGGGGATCAGGGGCGAGCTACTTTCGCACCAGCCCGGTGACGCTGTCAAGCTGCCAATCTGAATAAAAAGTCATTCGGGGGCAGTTGCTAGTAGGCAAGGGCCTACCAGTAGGAAATATTGGAAGGAAACTCGCGTGAAGTATTGTTAGTAGGTGATAAATATCACTTATTGCAATTACATAGTATCTCTTTCCAAATTATTTAGAAACGTATAGACGAAATATGTTTTTATCGTGTTTTTTGTAGAACGTTAACCACGTCCGTTTTCTAATAATATAATTGTATTTAACATACAAACATAACATACCAACAAGTGGCAGAAACGCTAATATTCTAAGTTAAATTTTATAAATTCATGTCATAAGCCGGCGCGCGCCCCACAGGCGGCGGCGGCGGCGGCGGCCACACGGTAACGGTGTAGCACGTTTTTCTACCGAAATGCCGGAATGTGGCCCACAACAACGAGATAGATAAAGATATTTTAAAGATAATCGCAATTTTACTTAAATAAATTGTTTAACTTAAAAAGTTAAACCTAGTAGAAGCTTAGGAAAATCTGTTTTCAAAATTTTAGAACCTATTAAGTGTATATGACTAGCGTTATTTAGAAATTAGATAATTATTGGACAGTGGCTGACTGTAAACGTGGTGGTTGTAGGTTCAATTCTCATTTTTAGGAATGATTATATTTAATTTATTTTTATTTCCCAGCTTTGGTAGACGAAATTCGGCGTTGAGTTTCGCCACTCAACACGCAATGTTTCCAAAATTCCCAGTAGGTTCCCTGTGGTTCCCTGTACATTAACAGTAGGTAGTAGGTTATGTAAATTAACAGTAGGTTCCCTGTGCCTAATCCATTCGGGAAAAAGCATGAAGCTTTATAAATGAAAAAGGCACAGGTGGTAGGGAGGTTATGGCTTGAAGTAGAGTCATATCTAGATTGCCATTGAAACTCATTCCAAATACCAATGAAGGGTGAAAAAATCATCATCATTATCATGATAATGAATCATCAACAGACTGTTCTCGTCCACAACTGGATAGGGCTCTTTAAATTAAATAAAATGACTAAATTCCCTGAAATTTGTTAATCTAAGTATAATAGACATGTGAATTGTTATAGCTTTCCAGTATTTTTTACTAAGTTTTCAGATATGTCCTGATTTAGCTATCTTAGGCAGACCTAGTATTAAGCCACGCCTTTCCACATTTCCCGCCCAATTTTCGAGGTATTGTTTGTTATGTGGCGAGACTCAGCGCTTTGTAAGTCTTATACTTTTTAAATAAAACATTAATATTTAATATAATATAAAAAAAACATTAACTTCCGGCCAAAGAATTAGCTCAGACCAACACAGTTCAGTAGCTCTATAATACGAGAATGACTGCAAAATTTTTATTAATATTTCAATCTATGAAATATTGTGCAATATCTAAACGGGGATAACGGTTAAGTTTTTGACCGTTTCTTTTGACATCGTATATAGAAGTGGTTTTTAAAGTTAGGTAGGTATATCTATATATTATATTCTTAGAAGAGTTTTATTAACATGACACGGTATTTTTTACCGAAATGGTCTATGGTGACGCAGTGCAACAGTAGAAACTGTAAACATGATCGTTGTGGGATCGATTCTCATTTGAGGAAATGATTATTTTTATTTCCTTGCTTTGGTGAGCAAAGCGCGGCTTGGAGTTGCCCCATTTAATTTGATATGTGTTGTAAAGGAACGAAATATCTGCCTATGGCTGCCTACTCTGCTAAATTTAAAAAATTATTAGAGGCCAATCGTGGCGCAGTGGTACAAAGTGTGACTGTAAAACCGACTGGTTGTGGGTTCGATCCCCACTCGAGGAGATGAAATATTTACTTAAATTTATATTTCCATTTCTTCGCTCTGGTGTCAAGGCAAAGCGCGGCGTTGGGTCCTGCCACTCAACACGCAATGCCTCCAGAATTCGGCATAAAGTGGGGAACGGAGTGTCTTAACACTAGGTTCCCTCTGCCTACCCTGCTGTATGCGGGATACAGCGGGAAGCTGATTCATTTGTAAATTAAAAGGTTTTGACACTGGATTCTGCCATTTAGTATACAATTATCATGAATCCATGATAATAATATTATAAACTTCTTTGCTTATCTGTCAATTTTCACTAATAGATAACGATTCAAAATGAAATGTTTGATATTTCCATTTTTTTCGCTCTGGAGTCAAATCAAAGGGTGTTGTTTTACGCCATTTAACAGGTGATGCCTTCAGAATGTAAGTGAAAATACTGTACTGAGTGTCTTAACACTAGCTTCCCTCTGCCTACCCTGCTATGTGTAACCCATACAATGTGACGCAAAGTGATGTTATATTTCTGGGCGCTTACCTAACAAAAAGGCGAAAATTATAGAAATAATCGTCTGGTTTATGCGTATTTTTTTTATTTTCTTACTAAAAGCAATAAAAAGAAACTATACAGAAGCCGTTATATATAGAACTTCTCATTATTCTTTAACAAATATCTGAATAATATACATATATTATGTTCTAAAACATCATACATAATTCATATCTATTAATTGACAATGCTTCATTCAAACGGATTTACAATCTCTTTTGAATAAATAATAGTATTAAGTGGTTGTAGCATCATAAATCTAATACTAAAACAGTTTCAAATTAAACTCTTTGTGAGATAAAGACATGATGATAAAGAAATAAAAAGCAGAACAAAGGAAAATCAGTAATGTATGTCACTAGGACGAGTCATTAGATGCCGAATTCGATGAGACACGCCGTGTGGTCCGAGTGAAGAGTTGAAATGGATATTGTATAGGATATTAAAAGGAACAGCTTTTCGTATAAGAGAGTAGGAAGAAGTAACCTAATGTAAAGACATACTGTTTGGCGTGCCCTAAACTAATTCTCAACTTCCCTGGTCTGTAAGATAAAGTGCGGCGGTAAATTCTACCACTCAACTAGCAATATTTTGAAAACTGGTCGGAAAGTAGGATACAGATGTTTTATTTATTTATTAGTTTATTTAGGATCGTCAACAGAAGAAACATTACAACATGGTCAAATTAGATCGAGTTCTATTTCAGTAGTCTTAAAAAGCTAGTTATTAATGCAGAAAAAACAAAACTTAGGTAGTAAGTTTTGTTAACGTTTTGTTGGTAAGTTCATAATAAAACACGTACCATCTAAAATCGCCATCGCTTATAACTTACAATCCAACAATTCGTTGTATAAGAAACCGATTCGCAATCCATCCATCTCTGTAATGACGGACTACTGTAGTCATGTATGGGGGCTGGTACAACGGTGCTTGTGCCTGCGGACTCTTGATGTGATGATTCAGTTGCAATTATTAGCAGTTATTAGAGTATCATATAATATAATAGATAAATTATAAAAAAAATGATCGATGGCGTTTATTTTTTGTTGCTAAGTTTTAAACTATGTCTTTAGAGTTTAGAGGAGAGAGACTTTAGAAGTCGTCGTGGCGAGGCATTGAGTTCCGCTACTCGAAGTCTCGAAAATTCAGCAGAAAGTGGAAAATGGAGTGTCCTAAAACAAAGTTCCATCTGCCTGCCATCTGCAGAATTCGGCGGAAAGTGTGGAATGGAAGTGACTTAAGAATAGGTTCCCTCTACTTACCATGCTAAGTGTAGGATACAGCTCGAAATTAAGAGAAACTCACTCTAAACAATATTAATTAATACAATTATTTATTATTCAAATTTCACTTCAAAAATTAAAATGAAGAAAGTTTAAATTTTCAAAATTTAGAAATTTTGACTCTGATCAAACTTTCTTATAGTTTATATATTTTTTACATTTAAAAAACTTTTAGAAAATTTTTAATTTACAATATCCGATGTTGAAATTGAAATTGTGTTTAAGACATTCCGTTAGGAATCGAACTCACAACCATAACTACAAACGCATTGCGCCTACATAACATTATAAAATAGTATTTTTTTTACTACATATTCAAAAACATTTAAGGATTCGGACAGCCTTGTATTCGTAGCATATGATAGAGTATTTCATAGCTTCGCTGCTTAAACAGTAAATACTGACGATACCTTTGAGTCATACCCTTTGCAAATCTTCAGGTATTATCATTTTGGAAGCAGAGACTCACAAAGAGACGGAGACTTAGGGTAAATGTAAAGTGTTGGTTAAGGCAAGGTGTATTTAGTATCAACATAGAAAAATCAACGTCATCATTTATTTGAATAATATAGTAAATATACTAACTTAATAGTAAAAGTCCAGTACAAGCTGGAAGTAGTCTAACAAACATAATACAGTCTACAAAAAAAATGTGGTCAGTCAAATCTTGAGATTGAGTTTTATCCCGAGTGAGCACAGAACTTGGCACCAGTATAGATCTCCGATCCTTTTTTCGGTGAAGTCGAAAACTACCCATTTTTCACGATTATATTTTTGATAGGATTATGTACTTCTATAGACGTTATCTATAACAAAAATACAAAAACAATTTATTATATATATATATTTATTTTTTGTTTATACGATATTCTTATAATATCAATACTAAGAAATATTACTAAGAAATATTTACTTAAATTTATATTTCCATTTCTTCGCTCTGGTGTCGAGGTTAAGCGCGGCGTTGAGTTCTGCCCCTCAACACGCAATGCCTCCAGAATTCGGCAGAAAGTGGGGAACGGAGTGTCTTAACACTAGGTTCCCTCTGCCTACCCTGCTGTGTGCGGGATACAGCGTGAAGCTGATCAATACTAATAATATTCCACAAAAACACTCTACATAATATAAAACTATAACTACAGAACCGTATCAAAATTATGAATAGAGCCGTTTCATCGCTTACATTTAATATACCCCCCTTGTTGAGATAGTTAAATTAGTTCGAAATAAGTTACTAACATTATAAATACAATATCTCAAATATTTCTATCATAAAAATAATTAAATCTTTAAAATAAGTAGATGTTGCTTCTACATGAAGCCTTTGAGAATTAAATGAAATAATTTTATATTTTCATTTAGGCAAAGCGCAGCGTTTAATTCACCACTCAACACGCGATACCCATGAAATTGGGGAAATAGGGAAAGGAGTGTCTTAATAGTAGGTTCCCCCTACCTTGCCTGCTGTGTGCAGAAAACAGCGTGAAGCTAAAACAAAAGATGTTACTTCATTTCCTTTAATTTGCAAGCTCATATTTCCTTTTCTCGTATTTTCTGTTTTTTTATACACTCCATAAGAGAATGAAGAAAAGATTTCCTCCAAGACATTGCAATACATAGCTACTAAAAATGTTTTATTTCTATGTCAGCTAAATTATGAATGCATAAAGAATAATTTAATGAATGTATACTACAAATAATAATATAAATAAATTTTAATATTTATTAATGTATTCCTATAATGTGAGAAAAATATAAAATTGTTCATTTTAAATCAAATAAATGACCATTAACGAGCTTTCGATACATAAATAAAAACCAAATCAGCTTCACACTGTATTCCTCACTGTATTCCGCAATTTTTGCCGAATTCTAGAGGCATTGCGTGGACTGGCCTCATTTATAAAAACTATATTGTAGTTTTAATAATTTTTTTTGCAGTTTCCTTCGCTTTTTCCCACATAACAGGACAGAGGGAACCTAGTGTAAGTAAGAGATATGCGTGAGACATTATATGTTTAGTGGTAGAACACAACGCCTCAATGTGTTCACCAGAGCGGGGAAAAATCATATAAATATAATCGTTTCTCGAAGTGGGAATTGCTCCTATGACCATCGTGTTTACAGTCAGATGCTGTCCGCCTGCTGTGCTATGATGGCTTCTGTCTCTATAATAGCACTTTATTATTTTTTTTAACATTCACGCTTTATCCCGCAAATAGCAGTGTTGGCAGAGGGAACCTCGAAACCTATTATTAAGGCACTCCGTTCCCATTGAGTCACTTTCGTTCCACACTTTCCAAATTCTTGAGGTATTGTATGTTGTAGTGGTACTCAACGCCGCGCTTTGCCTTATTACCAGAGCGAGGGAATGAAAATATTAAACATTTCTTTCCTCTGAGTGGAAATCGAACCACAACTATCAAAAGGTTCCCATTCGAGGAAATGAAATATTTATTTTTTTGTGTTTCCGCGCTCTGGTAGCGAGGCAAAATGCGGTGTTGAACTCCGCTACTCAACTCGCAATGCCCCCTTAAAATCGGGGGCATTTTAATTAAAGCTAAAAGAAATATAACTACAATTACTTTTTTATTAGGGACTCACAAATACATACTTTATACATTATAAAATATACATAAAAAAACTGCGGCGTTGAGTTCTGCCACTCAACTCACAATGCCTCCAGTATTTGGCAGAAAGTGGGGAACGGAGTGTCTTAACACTAGGTTCCCTCTGTCTACCCTGCTATGTGCGGGATACAGCGTGAAGCTGATAAAAAAACTACTTGTTCGAATTGAAAAAAAAAATGTGTTATGTAGTCTATTTATCGAGAAAGGCTAATAATATCACGTTAATCATTTCGAGAACCCACTATACCTGCGGTCAGATTAGTTCGGGCACTCACTGCTTGTCGTAGACCATACACACTTCTTATATGACCTCGAAGGAGACGCCGTCGGTAAAAATTATCTTAAAAAAATGAATATACAATTTAATTGTAAAATATGATTCTAGATAAATGTACCGCTAATAGAAATTCACAGACAAAATTCAAATATAGATAATAAAATTTAAAATAAAGAAAGTAAACTTTTATGAAATAAACCGTATGACTTTCCAATATTATTATAAAATATTCATGTAAAATTTTAATCGACGAGTCACGTTTAAACATAGCTAACTGATACCAAATCTAAATACCTCAAATCGATATTTACGAGAAATTTAGGAGCCCGTCGCGGCGTATGGCGCGTTTGACTGTAAACGCGAGGGTTGCAGGTTCGGTTCTCATTCAGAAATATGAAATGGTTATTATTTTTATTTTTTCACTCCTTTTTCGTTCAACAGGCAATGAGAATTCGGCGGAAATTTGAGAATTTGAAAATAGAAGAAAAATAAAGGTAAAAATTTCTAGACAAAAAGAGGAGGGTTAAATCACCTAGTCATAAAAAAGTTTGTAGGTTTTTTTTGAGTTATTAAAGTGTTGATTTAGACTAAGAAAAAAAAATAAAATAAATAAATCAGCTTCACGCTTTATCCCGCACACAGCAGGGCAGGGAGAGGGAACCTAGTGTTAAGATACTCCGTTCCCCACTTTCTGCCGAATTCTGGAGGCATTGCGTGTTGAGTGGCTGAACTCTACGCCGCGCTTAACCTCGACACCAGAGCGAAGAAATGGAAATATAAATTTAAGTAAATATTTCATCTCCTCGAGTGGGGATCGAACCCACAACCAGGTTTTGCAGTCACACCTCGTGCCGCTGCGCCACGACTGGCCTCTAGACTAAGAAAAGAAAAGTATTTTTAAGAACGGATATAAAATTTGAACATACCAGGTTTCAAAGAAAATTGACCAAATATGAACTTTACGTTCGATTACGTCTGCATTAATTGTATTATTATATGTATAGTTTAAATATTAAAGACATTTATCGTACCAATTTTCCTCGTATTTCTTCTTCATTTGTACACTACAAAATAAAGAATAAAATAAAATATTCAGCCTTACATAAAAAAATAAACTATAATAATAATTGAACCACACAGAAAATTAAATCAATAACGTCTAAATATTCTTAGAGGCATTTACAGTTAACTTTTCAGTCAAGAGACTTCGATCTCCACATTCTGTTTGAGATCACATTACGAAAAACTGCATTTTGGAAGGCAAAACATAATATTAAAATTTTTCTTGTCGCATACCACATCGGGAACCTAGTGTTAAGACTCTCCATTCTCCACTTTCTGCTCAATTTTTGAGACAGTACATATTCAATAGTAGAACTCAACGGCACGTTTTATCTTCTACTCGCTCTTGCCATTCCTCTGATGATATTTATGAGTTTAATTAACAAATCGAACTCATAACTGTCACGCTTACAGGAGTATTTTGCGCCACGACAGCCTTCTAAATTTATATAACTGTATATTTTAACCTCCAATTTTTCCACTATTAATAAAATCTTAAAACGAAGAGGACCTCGTAAGGGCCCGTAAAGAAAACCAACGAGTGTCCTACTTTAGAGTCGACTTACAACCGACTCTATGCTCTTATCGATGTAAAGTCGACTCTATAATATAATAGTAGAGATTATAATACGAGAAAGTACGTTTTTGTAGGTCTGTAGGCCTGTGTCTCTTTGTGTGAGTGTTGTGCGCTAGTGTGGCGTGCGTATACGCATCGGTGATAGTATTGTGCAGGGATGGTCAAGGAAAAGAGAAATGCGTCGCTCTTTTTAATATTGTATTTTTATAATTTTTCATAAAAAAAAATCAATAATTTTTCATAAGCGTAAAAAATATATTAATGTAGTGAAGCTTAGTTGGTCAAGAGTCAGAATTTAAGAGCTAATTAATTAGAGTTTTAAGAGTTAATATAAAAAATATTGTTAATGGAAATCAATAACATCTGTATTATACACAAAATCAATTAACACCACTTGCTCATTATTGCATTTATTAACTAAGAAAAAAATGTAAATTTAATAACTTAAGTACGGTTAAACCTTATTTGCTACTTTAATTGTCGGTTAATGTTTCAAGTAAATTACTGTTATTGATTATGCAATACGTTACTATCACATGATTTTGTATAAATTACCAACCAAATTGTACGGACGCGGCTAGTTAATTATGCCCGCAGTCAAGTTTCATATAAAATCTTACATACGTTAATATTATTTTTCTTCGTGGTTGTGGGTTAGATTGCCATTTTGGGGAAATATTAATATATAAAAAGTTAAATTCATTCTGATTAGACAAATATAGTGCTATGCATTAGTGGAATCTTCACCATCCAGCATACAAAATCTCTAAATAATCCTGTTAATGTTCCTTGTGTCCTTTAATTCCCTCTGAATAAGAGGACAGAGTGTATTGACACTGTATGTCATCTACGCACTTTTTTGAAATTATGTTATTAAAAATCAATATTAATGTAATTTAATGTTAACACTATAACTTACGGACCGTACTTTGGTACCATCACGGCCAGTGGTGGTAAAATTTTGGTGGGAGTGAGTGGGGTGCGCTTGCGCAGGCAGTCGGTCGACTAACCGCGGCGTATGCGCCCGCCTTACCGGTGTGTAGTGAAGTGTCTCGCCCACCACGCCACAGTGTACGTTACTATCCTTAGCCAACCGGAACCGGAAATGTCATTGGCATAAATAAAAAAAAATTAAAAAGTGACGGTGCTCTATGTGAATCCGAATGAAAAGTGGACTTGGACCTTTTTACTTCGGTCTCGTTTTCTCCTTTCTCTATCCTTTGTAAATATATAATTGAATATTTTTTTAGTTTTTTTGATTAATTTTAGTTTTTTTCGTTTGTATTGTATTGCATTTTGTATTGATCTTTTATTTTTGCCAATTGCATCTCTTTTTCTTTTGTTATTTTTCTCTGTTATCTCCTTCTCTAACCGCATGCCATGATTTTCCCCATAAATCGTTGGTTTTTGGGTTGATAACTAGAAGGTCGCTCGACAGGTTTTTTTACAGTTTTAACGGCGACGCTTGCGCCACGGTGACACGAATTACAATCTTTTGTTTTTTAACATTAAACTATTTAACTAAGTCACAAAATTTAACTTTAAACTTAGTTTAGTCATTAACTCAACTTTAGTCAATAATTAATTTAAATAGCCTTCTAACATTTTGCTGGTTATTATCTGCCTTGTATTTTATATACACTTTAGAGTTATTTTTCACCTATTTCGTTTAAACAATCGTTAGGTGAGTATCGTATAAATCGTACGGCAAGGAGTTATTTGGGTATATAGTTAAATACAACGTCTTTTTTCTAGTCTCCTGCCTAAACTCTGAACAGAGGACTGTGAAGTGGATATCTTGTGCTGGACTGAGTGTAACATGTTGTGCTGGATTTGACAAGAATTATACAACGCGACGGTCTTGTATTAATATATTAAGTGAGTACATTTATATATTTATTATATAATTATAATTATAAAGCCGTCGTGGCACAGTGGTACAAGCATTTGTAAACACGACGGTTGGAGGTCGGATTCCTATTGGCGGGACTGAAATATTTAATATTTTCATTTCGTCCCTCTGGTACTGGTCAAAGCGCAGCGTTGAGTCCCGCCATTTAACAGGATTTTATTTTGGCGGTTGTTTGACGTTTTTCATCAGTCCGTTAAAAATTTTGTGTTTTTCAAAAGGGAATTATATTAAATTGATAATTGTGAAAGGAACTGGTTATTTAGAAGTCAATTGTTTGTTTTATATATATTCATTATAGATACAATTTAAAGTGATCTCCTTATATTTTTTTTAATATGGTTCCCAAAAATATACGTATTTTAAATAGTTTACTTTTTCTTAGATTTTCGTAATATTATGTTTAATAAATGCTATCATATATATCATATATAGTGACTTAATATAGTGTACTATTAAATGGGAAGATTAATTAAAATTATTATTAAAATATTTTATATACTTATTCAAATAAATATTTAACTAATCTTTTCAAAATTTTATATTATTAATTAGAAGTTATTAATAATTCATACAACCAAATTTTAAAATATAAAAATCCTAATATTACTACTTGAATTACTATATCTATCTCTACATATATAAACATATATAATCTACCGTTCTGTTGAATGTTTAGGATATTTCGATACGGTTGTCGACCCACGGCACAGGTGAGCGACCTATAGCCAAACCAGTCAGGACCCAAATTTATACGATAAGGCTGAATTGCTAAACGCTACTTACAATTTTTTGATTATTTTTCAACTGTACTGACTCTACTATCAAAATTATCATTGTGAATACTAAAATGTTAAATTGAATTGTTTTTTTTCGTGTTTCAATTTGGTTTGAATTGAATTTGAATTCTTGACTTCAAAATAGCTCAGACATATTTATTTTTTTCTTTAATAGTTTAATTAATAGAAGAATTGAGGCCGGTCGTGGCGCAGGGGCACAAGAGTGCGACTGTGAACGCGATAGGGTTCGACTCCCACTTGGGGGAATAAAATGTTTAATATTTACATTTTCTCGCTCTGGTAACGAGGTAAAGCGCGGCTTTAAGTTTCACCGCTAAACACCTAATGCCTCTAGAATTTGGCGGAAAGTGGAGAAAGGCGTGTCTTAGCACTAGGCTTACAGGGTCCATCTGCTTACCCTGCCATATGCGGGATAAAGCGAGAAGCTGAAATAAAATAGCTATAAATTAGCACGACTAAAGTAGCTATAAATTAGCAATGAAAGATATCATCTAAATGATTGACTTGATTTTTTTTGGTTATATATAAATAATAGGGTTATTTATATAGGCTAATATTTAGTATTGATATTTCTTATTTTGATTACTTTATACCATCGACGCAAGAATTGAGGCTGGTGGTCCATGTCCACCCCATAACTTATCTGGAATACACTAATTGTAACATGATGGCGTAATTTTTTATGTATTTTTTTAAACGGAGACATTACTAAGATATCAACAACATCGTTAAAATCATTTACTTTATGTAGACATTATTTATAAATCTCATAATTCTTTCTATACAAGCCATTTTCAAAAACCAATTGACTCTACAATTTTCTTATTTATTTCCAATATTCTTGTGTAAATCAAAATTCAGGCATTTCAGGCGTTTAGCTTTTAATTCTAAGGCTAAGATTAAAATTAAACAATCTAAGGTCACGATGACACACAATCCTTCAGATTTGTGACCTCATTAAATGTTGTATGAGTCAGATAAGAAGCACGTTGTGAGGCAACGCTAAGTAGGCGGCACACGGAAGGCTTGTTCAGAAAGAGACAAATTATATTACTTTTAATATAATTTAGTAAATAATATAATAATTATTAAATAGGTATATCATAGAATTGATTTTTTTCATTATCTATAGGATATCTATATTTTATTTTATTCTATCTATATTTTAAGAAATCCTGTTCGTTGTCTGTCAGTCACTCAGTAACGGAAGAGTTTTATATATACATATTTTAAAATAAATTAAAATATAATTTTTTTTATTAATTATTATGCACCATTCAGCACGCAATGCCTCCAGAATTCACGGAACCTCCAAAATTTAGGAAACAGAGTGTCTTAACATTTGGCTCCCTCCGCCTACCCTACTGCGTGCGAAATACAGCGTGAAGCTAATTTAATTTTAATTAATATAATTAATAATATAATAACATTGCAACAATTTTTTTTATAAGAAACAATTCTTAAATATGCTTACCGAAACGTGTTTAAATCTAGCGAATTATATTTATAGTATCATGTGTCTCCTCTCATTTTTTATGATTGTATTTGTCATCTTCTGTCTAAACAAATTGGAAAAAAATACCTTCTGTCCAATGAATAATATACTTAAATTCTAAAAATAATAAATACAGTAGGGTGTAGATAAAATGCGGCGTTGAGTTTCGTCATCATCTAATGAAAAATCGGTGATGCGTGGGTAACGAAGTGTACGGTTAACACAGGGTTCTCTCTGCCTACCCTGCTAAATGCGGAATACAGCGTGAATCTGAAAAAACACACAGACGTGTGTGTTATACTTAATTATGCTAGACATTCATCTCGTTTGAAAACGCCTCATAAATCTTAGTGCCGTTTCAAATTAATTAAATTATCATAATCCGTTGGTCCGACCCAGAAGCGCCGCCATATCTCACTGTATAAAATGTCGGTCAGTTCGTGACCAGCGACTCATAATTAGATGTTGAAGGAAAAATTAAATATTATCTGTGCTCTAATTAAAACGGGCTTACTCTACCAGCCGTGTCACGCTTTGCGAGATACAGGGTACTGCACAGTCTCTAGTTTCGATGTAGAGATTTGATTATGTATGCATAATTGCTTGAAATAGATACTTGGTGATTTGTTTAAATGGTTATTTTTTTGGCTGCTTTTCTCAAAAGCCAAGACAGAGAAAACCTAATGTTAAGAAACTCTGTTTCTCAATTTCCATATTTGTGAAATTGCGGAATTCAGCGCCGCGTTTTGATGTGTTGTAATCAGAAGATAAAGAAAAATATGAAAGTTATTCATTTCACTGAATAGGGATCGAATTCACAATCGTCGTGCTTACAGTAATAATCTCTACCACTGGTGTGATACATTGATGATTTATAGAGCGTATTTTGAAAAAATAATAAATATAATTGCTTATTTTTATATAAAAAATTGTCCGGTGTTTTATTTGCGCTATGTTAATTTAACAGTTTAGACTATCTATATATTTATTAAATATTCATCATAGTAGTTAAATACTTGAAGCCGTCGAGGCGCAAGGAAACAAGCGTTTTACTGTAAACGAGACGGTTGTGGGTTCGAGTCCTTTTCGGGAGTATGAAATATTTAATATTTTCATTTCCTCTCTCTAGTACCAAGTCAAGACATTCAGTTCCTACAATCATCACGTAAAGCCTTGAAAAAAATCTGGGGAAGTGGGGTGTCTTAAAACTGGAATGTCTTAAGGTCCGACATATATATAATATGCGAGAATACAGCGTGTAGCTAAAAAGAAAATATTTTATTATGCTTAAAAATAATTATTTAGTTTCTTATGCTATATGAAGTACAGTGTAATTTTGAATAACATTATAATAGTAGTATTTCGTGTTTCAGTTTGAAGTGCGAAAATGATAAAAAAATCTATTTAAGTGATCTATTTTTGCATAATAATATTTTTTATTTAGAAGTTAAGTGTGTGCCGTCGTAGCACAGCGGCACACAGTCTGGCCTCAAACGCGACGGTTGTGGGTTCGATTCCCATTAGGAGGAATTAAGTATTTTCATTTACTCTCGCTATACAACCGAAACAAATCACGGTATTGAATACCTCGAAAATTAGCTCGCCTAGTTCGCGAACCTAGTGTTAAGACATTTGTATCACATCACGTAACTAAACACCACCACAAACAAAATATCCAACATGAAAAAAAGCGGCTCTACCATCCCAACAAGGCTAGTGCATTAGAAACGCCTAGACCCACTGGCTGGTCTAAGTGACACACATACACAACTTTCACTCGCTAGCAGTTGATGCGGCAATGACCACGCGACGGTAATGTCAAGTGCGTTGTGTTTTCACTTCTGTGGATCTACTATTGACGTATACGTATCGATTCGTGGTATTGCTGGTTTAGTATTGGTGGTTTAGTTTTGGTTTTCTTTTTTGGGCCCGATTTCGGTGGTATTGAGTTCATTTATTTGCAAGCTATATAGTATTGATGAACGCCGTGTTGTTTAATTTCGCTTGCTTTTTTGTTTTATTTTAATAGTCTTTTTTTAAATTTGTGTTGTCATTTTTTAGTTTATTAGTCAATAGCATATAATTCAATCTCTATACATATAAATATATCTGTAACAGTTAAAAAAGTACCTACATTTTACTAAGCAGTTAATACTCTTTTAAGTAATTATATACAATATAATACAATGAATGTAATTTGTTTTATATTAATAATATTCAAAATTTTATCCCCAATCAAACATTTGAAACAAACATAATAAATAAATCCAATTTTTTTTACTAAAAACATTATACCAATGAGTACAAACAAATTTGAAATCATTTGTCAAATATATGTAAGGTCAAATAAAATTTAGTAATTTACAACTAAGTCAGGTATTTCCGATTCATCCAAGGAGAGAGGTTGGTCCATTGCTTGATGACTCATCGATTTTGTAACACGTCAATACTCATCTCTTCTTTGGACAGAGGTTACAATAATTACGATTTTTAAGTAAAACTAATAAGAAACATCCGTTTATATAGAGGTCAATCTAGAGCTATATAGCTTTATCTAAAGCTACAATAAAAATTTCAAAGGTCTTACTATCACGATTCACGAGATACGGCCTGATATCAGACAGAAACACAGCGAATTTTTCGTAATAGAGTCTTTTTTAATTTTTGGACACGGTACCCTAAAAACAATAGTTATGTTGATTTTTATTATCAGAAAAAGGGTAACTATTATCCGACTATGCTAGTGTAGCCTATATATATATATATATATATATATATATATATATATATATATATNATATATATTTATATATATATATATATATATATGCCATATAGGCTACACTAACATAGTCGGAATATGGCTAATAAATACTTTGCACTCATAAATCTCCTAAAAAATGAAAAAATCATTATAATTTCATCAAATGTTATATTTATTACATAATTTTAAATATTTTTTTTGTATTTTTCATTAAAATTACGATTATAAGAGTTCACCTGATGGTAAACTTAATCTCAATGCAACTTATATGATTAAATAGATTTTTTCAGTTCAATAACTCTTTGTAGAAGACAAACATCGTAGACTATTCGCAAAGGCGGATCACGCAACGCGACGGGCATTGCCCACCGCGCCGCCGGAGAAATCGGTCAGCTGACAACCTTTCTTGTACTTGAATGGATACCAGACCAGAATGTATACAATATACATAAGATATCAATATATAAGATATCATTTACGAGAAATAATCTATTTTTATGTTCATCTTCATATATTTTATAAGACGCGTTTATATTCACGTTCGTAAATATAATATTTTTTTCTCAAAAATTCGGCAGAGAGCGGGGAAAGGAGTGTTTTAACACTAGGTCCCCTCTGCTTATTCTGCTATGTTCAGGATACAGCGTGAATCTAAACTAACTGAAACTGAAAATTTGAAAATAAAAAAAATATAAAAAACAATGTTTATTTTTTAATTTATTTTCTACATTAAATATAATGAAAAAATCAACATTGAAACCTATTGATCTATAAATAAACAATAATTGTTAGTAAGTAGTTCGAGTTGTCTCAAAGAAAATTATACTTTATATCATAGCAATAGGTTCTAGTGTAGAAAAGCAAGAAAGCAAGTTGAGAGCACGGTGTCATGTTGGCAAAGAGAAAGCCGCAGCAAGATCCGTTTAGATCTATACCTGGTATACTTGTGGAGGAAAATTGTCATACATACATATACGCGATATACCTCTAGACTTTTCTTATTATGTTGTTTCTAGTTCTAAGCCTTTAAATTGCACAATATTTTTATATATTTCAATATATATAGTTCCATACAAAATCTGATATAGATAGATAGGTCTTCGTGCGAATTGAAATCTTTATGAAAAATTCTGATTTGTTCAAATATCCAAAGAGAACGGTCCCAAAAGGTAAAGTCATAAAAGTTTGGGTAATGTAATAACGATTTATTGATGTGAAATAAGTAAAAAAATTAAAGACAAAAAAGACAATATTTTTGATATATAATTTTTATTTTAATAAAATTTCTTTGAGAGAGTTTCTGTGAGTAAATGCTTCAATAGTTTATTTGATCCATTCGAAAGAAAGGATTATTTTAACTTTGGTGTCTTAGTAAAAAGCCCGGCGTTTAGTCCCACCGCACAACACGCAATGTCTCAAATTTGGACATAAATCTGAGAGCAGAGTGCCACTGGGTTCTAATCTTAAAGAGCGTAAATCTGCTCTTAAAAAATCTTTAAGATAATTCTTAAGAACAGATTCACGTTTTTATTGTATTATACGACAAGTCATTGATATACAATATTTAAATCTCCATATGCTAAGATTCCATTTTTTCTAGGAGCTTGCACAATTCGGAGCGCGTTGAATTCTAATGTACGTGACCCATTTTTGTATTAAATTGTTTCCTGAGATATCGTGTTTTTTACTTATCTGGGTTAGGTTAGGTCAGTATCTGTTTTAAAACTACTTTTACATATTGCTTCGATCTTTTTGACATTTAAAATGTAAAATAGTTAAAATAGGATTAATTGAGATAATAAGATTATCTATTAAGCAAAAACTGGACTATATTTTAAAAATTTCTAACTAAACATAACATTATAGTTTTGGAAATCATATATATAAATTGTCGTAAAATCCATCTTAAAAATATTTTTTTATATATCCTTAATCTTTACGAATTTATGTTGTTTAAAATTATACATAATTAAAATAGAACAGTTCTCTGAGAGTTATAGAACGTTCAAAGATATAATTGGACTCTTATACTTTAGCAAGCAGGTTCTTGTATTCAAGTATAAAAAATTTTTATAAACATTCCAAATTTTCATACAAAGAAAGAAAATAAAACTGCCGAATTACAATAAATAGCTTGACACTATCACGAAAGGGTTATTATAGAATAAAAGAGGCATATGACGTGAACAATGCCGTCTTTATATTTTTGGTAGCATGTGCACCCAAAAATTCGTATAGAGTCGAAGACTTTCTCTGACAGATGTCGAACCCTTCAATCAGTCAATATTTGAATTCAATTTGGTGAAAAAAATGAACATATGTTTCTTATGGTGGGAATATTTTGTGTACCTGCATATAAATATACTTTTCACTTTGTTGCAAGTTGGTACATTTTATGTAATGACCCAGTCGTGGCGCAGGGGCTCAAGCGTGCAACTGTAAGCGTGACAGGGTGTGGGTTTAATTTCCACTCGAGACGTAGTGTAAGGATTAAACAATTTCGGTTTTTAAAGTATTTGTAACTCTACTAAGTACGATTACAGCACAAACATCTTTAAGAAGTAGAAGAAGCAAACGCAATATAATTTACGATTCATCAACTTTTTTTTATTTATAAAATAAAATATACTAAAAATTAAAAATTATCCGAATCTTGGCAGTAAATCCACAATTGTTCTTATAGTTAAATTTATACCTATAAACATAAATTAAATAAGAATATTAACACTTCAACGTTTTTCTTCTCCATAGTAACTTTTACCTGTCGGACCCTAAAACTATTTATCACGAACAATCAATTATGTCACACTCAAAATGGTTTCAAGCCCATACTCACGCTGTTTTGACATATAATAGATTAATAGCTTTCAACACTTTAATTTTAATGGAAATTAATGATTTTATCTATAAAAACTATGGTGTTAAAGTTCAAAATTGACGTTTTTAACAAAAAAAACTGGTGCTGACTTTTGTGCTGCAGCGGCACAGCATCTTATTGTAAGCTTCTCGGTTGTAGGTTCGATTTCCACTCTGGAGAAGGAGTTGAATTAGGGGGAAAAAGAAATAAAAAATGAAGACAGTGACTTAGGTCTTTTCTGTTTTTTCACCATTGAGTAAAACTAACGTATAATTGACATATTCAATATCGATTTAAAAGCAAAAATTAATAAATTTTCGATATTTTCTTTGAACATTCAAGTAAATATTTATACTCTATAACACTTTCTCTATTAAACTTTGAGTCAAAAGAGTCAATTCTAGCAATTTTAGAAGTAAAGTGAGTAAAAAAAATATAAAGTCCTATTAAATGTGATTTTATATTAATTCTATACTATACTTGGTCGATATTTGTTTTAATGTTTAACTTCGTTGTCATTAATTATTTTACTATTTACATACACAATGAATATATTAATATTCTTATGATAAATATTATCATCATAAGAAAAAAATATCTTTACCTATACATTATTTTTATAAGCACAGCGTGTGACTGTAAACGCGACAGGTTGTGGGTTCGATTTCCAATCGAGGAAATTAAATATTTCATATTTTCATTACTTCCTTGTACATCAACGTGCATTGCCCTCAGAATTCGGCGGGTAGTGGGGATCAGAGTGTCTTAACACTAGACTTGCATCAGAGTGTCTTAACACTTGACTGAATATCCTGCAACATGCGAGATACAGCGTGAAGCTAAAAAAATAGAAGCCTTATAAAATTACATAGCACTTTATTACCCACCCTACCCTAGTAACCTATAATCGAACACGTGCACTATTAAAACGATTTCCTTCCGGAAGTAAACAAAGAGTGCATGGGAACTGGGTGGTTGTATTTAAGATGTACCATCTGATTTGGAGGTAGATTTTTTTATAGTTAAGATTTTTTTTGTTTTATGCTGTATCCTACAAATAACAGAGTAGACAGAGGGATGTTAGTGTTTGGACACTCCGCTTAGATTTAATGATCTTTATGGTCCAAATTACAACTTATTTTTTAATTATATTATATTTTTTGTGCCATTAAAAGTAGTAGGGTAGTAACGTAGTTAAATGAATAAAAATAAATGGAGTAGTTGTAAAATCTGGTTAAATGGGACGTTTTTTTTTATTTATCTTGTACGTTCGTGCAAGTAAAATATTAAATAAAAAAAAATATTTTATATTTATATATAAAAAATATATAAAATCAAACCTACAAACATCGTTTAATGAACACTTTATATAATCAACATAATCCCACACGCCGTATGTCAATGTACGTAAAAGGCCTTGTACGGTCTCCGATGGCTTTACGTAACCAAAGCCAAGGTTCTTAGTTAATAAGTCGACGACTTTCCGTTGATTTGTTGATTATAGTATGGTTATTTTTGGCATTATTTATATATCGTTTTTTTTTAGTTTCACGATCTATCCTGTATATAAAATGCATTTTTGACATAGTGCGTGCGTGGAACTCAACCCCATTCTTTGCCTTATAGCCAGAGCGAGGAAATGATAAAAATAAACAAATAATCTCCCCGAGTGGGAATCAAACCCACAATCATCACTTTTACCATCAGACACTTAATTTCCTTCATATATGTCAATCTGTATAAAAAGCACACCCTTTCCAAGGCTCTATTAGAAAAGGACATCGCTATACGCGCGAGAAGGACGGAAAGGGCAACGTCCTGATTTGTCAATAAACTTGACCCACATTTCATTGAGAGCGAGTCTTGAAGGAATCTCTTGTAAGGTTGAGATCACACTTGATAAATTCGTTTTTATTTATTATTTTAATATAATATGTTTTATCGTTGTTCATTCAGTGTCACCTTAGCTTTATTTTTAAAGTGTTTTTAATATGTTGAATTATTATAAATACAGTACTACAGTATGTATTTTAAAAGTTTTAAGTTACTTTTCGAATTACAGAACTTTTAGCTAATAATCACCACCTGCTTTGCCCGTTCCACAAAAGATCATTAAAAAATATAAAATTTGAGAAGCCGTCGTAGCAAAGTGCCACCTCGTCTGACTAACAGACACCATGATTATAGGTTTGATTCACTCTAGGGGGTATGAATTATTTTAATTTCCTCGCTCTAGTAACAAAACCAAGCGTGGCGTTGAGTTTCACATCTCAACACACAATGTCTCAAAATTTGGGCAATGCGGAGTGTTTTGACACTAGGTTACGTCCACCCACCCTGCTATATACGGGATAGAGTGTGCAACTAAAACAATTGCATATAATTCAATACATTTAACACGCTTTACAATCCCCCACTACAAAGGTCCTTGTCCAGCATAACGGGAAACGCGTCTCGCTCGCTGAGCGGGATCGTTCAAATTAGACGTAATTGTATAGATACGATGTATGTCCGTTTTTTACTTTAAATTTTGATTTATTTTAACTGTAAAGTAAAAATATTAAAGCCACAGGTTATGACTGTAAACGCGACGGTTGTGGGTTCGATTTCCGCTCAAGGGAAAGAATTATTTGCATTTTCCCACTCTGATAGTAAAACAAATGGAAAATTTACAAATGGAAAACAGAATGTCTTAAAATTAGATTCTCTCTGCCTTCCCTATTTCATGTAGGATATAGCGTACAACTAAAAGATAATTCAAAAGTTAACTAGAAGTCCGTCAGTTTGATAATTATATAGTGAGGTAAGGTTACATGAGAGGGCCGGCCCTCCCAAATCCTCTATTTGTTGAGCTCCTTGTCGGTAATAACGGTACAAGAGTGCCTTGGTACCATAAAATAATTTTATGAAAATCATTTATTTCTTTAAAGTCATTATAAAAACAATAGTCTTTATAAAAATAATTTCGAATAATGAAAAAATATGTTTCAAAATATGCTTCAATTTAAGAAATTACTATGTAATTTTGTAATATTCTTTTCCTTGTGGATGAACAAACGTAATTCAAAATATATTTTATGGGGAAATATATAGAGTCATATAGAGTCAAAGTCAATACAAAGTCAGAGTCAATTTTCTAAGTACAGTAGTATCGTCAGTGAGTTGTCTGTCATCCATTAAGTAACGGAGAGTTCTATAGGTAATCCGTATATAGATGATAATAAAGAAGAATTAAACCCATTTTCTTTGTAATGAAAAAAATATAAATATATAAATTCATTTTATTAATGTCAGTATAAGTTTATATTATTTAGAAAAAAAAAGAAAAAATATTTTTTATAACACTTGTGTTTAATAAATTTTCTTAATTAAAAATAATCAAAATATCTCCCAAAATCATATGCGAACCCGCTACCTTAATCGAAATGAAACTCCATTATATCTCTACTTTCTATAATACCCCTGCGGGCGTTACCACGCAGCTCACGTTAAGTATCGGGCATTGAACGTCCTTGGTGCTACGTCATTTACTGTACTGTACAGTGCGGTCGACGAGTCGTGGCCGCGCTGAACTTAGCTACAGACGGCTTCACTAATTTGCTTATAGAATCTTTCTTATGTTTGATTATTTTCTCCCTAAGTGATTAATGCGTTCAGAAAACTCAATTTCAGGGCGGCCAAGACTCGACGATGGTACTGTATTGTAATTTGTAAATTATATATTATACATGGGTAGAATATTATTTAAATAGAGTTATGGATTCAATTTTGATTTGACAGGAATATTTCTTTATTTCTTTCACTATTCTAATAATATACAAACTGTAACCAAACATTTATTAGAAAGTGGGTGTTTAAAAAGTTTGTTAAGTTAGCCCCAGAGATATATTTTGTTAGGTTGACGCTGTTTCCCGCGAATAGCAGTGTAGGCAAAGGGAACCTGGGAAACTAGTATTAAGACACTCCGTTCCCATTAAGATATTTTCGTTGAATAATGACCAGAGATATACCGTTGAATATTATTTAGCTAACTTAAGAATAACTTGTTATATTATATTTTAAATTGAATAATTACATCTAGTTTTGTGCCTAGATTAAATATCAGAAGAAAAATAAATAAATATAACGAACAATTTGGAAAGATTTTAATTTTCTCGCTCTGGTAACAAGACAAAGCGCGGCGTTAAATTACACCACATAAAACGCAACGTCTCAAAAATTTCGTTGGCAATAAAAACTTTTAACACTTGGTTCCTTCCGCTTAACCTGCTATATGCGGGATAGGCTGTGAACCTATTTTTAAATTGAAACTTAACTTAGAACTCAAAAATAGTCAACAATCAGCCTCGTTGGCGCTCACCCGAGCGTGTACTCAGTTAGCCACTACGTCACTTAACTGTACAGCACGTGGGCACCGACCAGTACTTGTGTGTAATTATATACGCGATGCTATATTAAACTGTATATTATATACAGTGCACGCTTTTTCCCGCATGATAGGCAGTGTTAAGACACTCCGTTCTTTAATTTCTACCCAACGTTCGAGCCATAGCGTGTTGTGTAGCGGAACTCAACGCCGCGCTTTTTACCAGAGTACGGAAATGAAAGTTATAGTCAATATCCTCTTCTCACTGTAATTGTATAGCACGTGGATTACAGGCATCGATATATACTTACTTACTTGTTACCCTAAAGAATTTATTTGGTCGAACTCGCTTATCTAAAAAAAGGGTATATTTAGACGATAACCGTCACGACGGCCTGATCAACGCGGCGCAAAGATCGTGAGTTCGATTTCTATTCAGGGTACTAAGTTATTTTCATTTTCCCTCCCTGATATACAAAATGCGGCTTTGAGTGCTACCACTCAACACGCAATGTCTTGAATTAGTGTGAAGATTAGAATGTCTTAGGACACTAAGTTCTCAAAGCCTTTATTGTTAAATGTGGAATAAGACATTCGTTCTCCGCTGTCCTCCCAATATGACAAAAAAATGCATTTAAAGTGAAGGGACTGTACGCCGCGTTTTGTCATGTTATAAAAGCGACAAAATTAATATAATTTATTCCCCCGAATGGAATTCAAACCCACTACCGTCGCGTTTTAGCCGGACGCTATACTATTGCGTACTTTACTAAAACATTTTTCTTAATAATAATATGCTTAAAACATTATAATTTACAATTTCCTTTGAAATAGTTTCCTATAAACAACTCAACTCAAGTTTCAATATCGCTGTCCTAAATATAGTAACGGTCCAGGCGTTCATTCGTGTAAACTAGACAGACAGACCGACGGGGCTAGTTAATTCTTGATAGTACATTAATTTTCGTTGAAATTGGAATTATTTTAATAAAGTTTATTATTTTTATATTCTTTATTTTATTATATTTTGTTTATATGCGCAGTGTTAAGGACTGTAATCGCGGCGGTTATTGGTTCTCATACGGGATAACGAAGTATTTTCTTTTCACCGCTCTGGTAACAAGACAAAGTGTGGCGTTGAGTTCAGTCACTCAACACGAAATGTCTTAATAAGGCGGAACTAAACGTCGCGTTTTGTTTTACAAGGACTAAAAAAGAAAGGAGGATATAGTTGTTCTTTCGAGATAAAGATCACCTCTTTCCATCCTATAATATATATAAATATGAAGTAGTGACTCAATTTTCCGTCTAAATTCAATAGTTTCAACGGCTTACGAAATGATTCAGGTTCAAAATTTTGTAAGAAACTAAATGGCTATTGCATTTAATGCTCTATTAAACATTGCAAATGTGTTTTTTATTTTCGTCTTAAATTGTCACGACATCTATTAGATATTATTAAATGTACTAATTTAATTATTATAGAGACAGATTTTTGAAATATTTTTATATAAGAAGCATTATTTTTTTAGGTTATGTATAGGATTACGAGATTATTTGAAACATTCTATGTTATATCGATGTCTGTAAAGCCGACAGTTGCAGGTTCGATTACACTAATTTCCTCAATCCGATACATGTTTTGAATTCGGGCAGTAATCGTAGAGTGAAGTATCATTACACTATGTTCCCTGCCAACCCTGCAGTGTGCGGGATACAGCGTGAAAGTAAAAAAAAAGAAACTTTATATCATTGTAGCATAAACGTAAACAAAAAATATCCACACTTTTCATAATTTTCCTTAAATTTTCTTTGAAATAGTTTAAAACAATTGAAATATTATCTAGTGCGTGTAAATGTTACTAATTTGCCACTTTTTTGGTAACGCGAATAGGTCAAGAGTACAAAGCATAGACTTAATGGCAGAGCATCACGTACCTCGCTTGGAAAGGAGGTTTCGCGGCCGCGGGGAAAGAGGATTCAAAAAGTGAAACGCACAAGAAATACTGTAGAAGCGGTTAATTTTAGTTCGCATGACATCAATAAACGCCTTTTTGTGTTATTTTTTTGGACTGAATCGTTGTTTGTTTGTTTGATTTGTTTGTAGGTGTTGGTTTGATGTCTGGTTGTATTTAATATTTATGTGTGTATATTAAGGTAACATGATGATCTGAGTCGTGGCGCAGCGGCACAAAGTGTGACTGTAAAACCGACTGATTGTGGGTTCGATCCCCACTCGAGGAGACGAAATATTTAGTTAAATTTATATTTCCATATCTTCGCTCTGGTGTCGAGGCAAAGCACGGCGTTGAGTTTTGCTACTTAACACGCAATGCCTCCAGAATTCGGCAGAAAGTGGGGAACGGAGTGCCTTACACTAGGTTCCCTCTGCCTACCCTGCTGTTTGCGGGATACAGCGTGAAGCTGATTTATTTTTATTTTTTATGATGATCTGAAACCATAACAATCATGTGTACCTAGCGTCTCTCTTTTGAATCTAAGGAATGAAGAAACGAGCTTATTTAATATTTACCATTAAGTCTTCCTTTCTCACTCTCTTTTAATAGTTAATCTATATTTAGGAAGCTCGTCTAACACTGTCCAATTCGGACAACTTTCACCAATTATTCTGTCATAACAGCTGAAAATTTTAATTTAGGACTCTACATCATGAATCATACTAAAAGTAAATCTTATAATTTTATAATGTGAAATGAAAGTGTTTCTCCTATATTATATATAACACAAATATTTGTAAACCTGCGTCATTTCGTTAATGTTATTAAAAAATTAACTTTCCTCTCGATGTGTCACGATTAACGATCAGGTTACAAAGTCGATTCAGGATGTTTACCAAATGTGACCTACATATGCTTTGGTATTTTAAGAGAAGCCCAATAAGGTTTTTTTTTAGGTTCACGCTGTATACCGTATATAGGAGGGTAGTCAGAGGGAATCTTGTACTTAATCACTCCGTTCACCACTTTATTCCTAATCTTCAGGACATTGTGTGTTGAGTGTGTGTGTGAGTGCTTTGTTTTTTTTTATTTACCAAACCGATTGGAAATAATATTTTCCCCAAATGAGAATCAATCTCACGTTGCCGCATTTTACAGCCAGACTCTGTGCCACTGCGCCACAATGGCCTCTTAAGAAATTTAAAAAGGTATTAGGATGAGTCACACCATCTTGATATGTTCTTAAAATTTTGCCAAATAATGCCGTCATCTTTATTTTTGTGTTGAAATGAGCGTTGCTTAACATATTGTAGTATAAAGACATTACCAGTGAGCTTTTCTGGCTGGTATTTTCTTTACTTTATTAGGACTTTAATACTGTGTCCCCGCTACCTACTCTGCTAAATGCGGGATATTTGCTTTTTCAATATAATATTATATCTTTAAATCTTATACATTATTTTATGATAATTATAGATAATAAATAAAAAAACACAGTTAAATTAATTTTAGCCATACCGTAGCGTTTGGCACTTTATCCTCTCAGACTACCCCGCTAGGAAATATAGTGAAAATAAGTTTAACTTCATGATTTTTAAGTTTAAATTCCGCACGTGCAGAAGAAACCTAATGTTAAGACTACCGAAATTGAAAATTAAAATGTTCATTTCCTCGAGTAGGAATGAAACCTACTATCGTTGCGTTTGTAGTCACACGCTTGCGTCCATACTAATAATGATAGTTACTAATATGAAACCTAGAAAAACGAGAGACCTCAGTTATATATAAAAAAATAATATATAAGGTACATAAATATATATAAAAGTGGCAAATGCAAAAACTTTTTTAAGAAATATTACAAGCCGCGAGCAAAATTTAAATTACTTTTTTCAATAACTCATAAAACATTAAGTATATATTTATTAAAATGTGAGGCTGTCACGATATCCACTTGGGAGAATGAAATACTTAATATATTCATTTTCTCGCTTTGGTAACAAAATCAAAGCACGGCGTTCAGTTCCACCACTTGCACAACTGTCTCAAGTATTCAGTGGAATGTAGGGGACCGAAGTGTCTTAAATGGGAATGGAGTATCTTAACATGTAAGTTCCCAGGTTCAATCTGCCTACCCTTCTAAATACGAAACACCTCGTAAAGCTAAATAAAAGATACAGCTTGTGAAATGGCAAAGTTTGTTGGTTGAATCTCAACTTCTCAGCTCTGGCAAACAAAAACGCGTGATTAAGTTCCGCCACTCCATACGCAATATTTTCAATTTGGGCAGAAATTAGGGAACGGAGTGTCTGAACACTCTACCTACCCTGCTAAGTAGGAGGAGTACAGCATGAAACTTAAATAAAATATGAAAACAATAAATTTTAAGTTTTAACCATCTCAAAAGATTGAGATAGGCGCTGTATCAGGTTTGAGAAAAAATGTATTGAGGTCAGTGTACCGTTAGCGGGACATAAACTTGTTCCTTTTCGACAGGACTGTTATAGAATTGAATACGTATTTGTACGTATAGGTATATGTGTATACAAATATCCATACACTTGCAAGAGAAACGAATATTAAATAATTTAAATGTGAACCTTTGACGATTGTGGATTCGATTCCCACTCAGGGGGATGAATTATTTTCATTTCTTCGCTCTAGTCACGAGGCGAAGCGTTGCGTTGAGTTCTACCCCTCAATAAGCAGTGTCTCGGTAACTCGATAGAGGTTATACGCTCTGCCTCTTTCTGCCAAAATTGGAAACGAATCCACAACCATCACGTTTATAGCCGCACCCTTATGCCTTTGCCCCACGATGGCCTCGTATATATTCTATAGATAGATAATCTTTACAAAATAGTTTTTTTTTTGTTAAGTGGGCCGAATTACTGGTCTATAACGTTATATCAAGTGTATAGGAAATGGTTATATAATAGAATTTGATTGCACTTGAGCCTATACAGTATACAGTATACGACGTTCATTCTTCAAACGTTGTAATTTGCGCCAAATAAAAATCATTAGTTGACTATTGTCATATTAATTTTAGATATTTATTTTCATTTTTGAATTGTCGCGGAACTTTAGAACCATTTTTGTTATGAATTATTTACATTATTGTATTTTCCTATCTTGCCTATAAGTTAAAGTTGAAATTATGTAGATGAATAGTTATATATTCTAGAATAGATGTTTTAGCATCACCCAGTATTCCAGCGGCAGCAGTAGGGTAGGCAGAGGGAACCTGGGAACTTAATGTTAAAACGCTTTGTTAAAACACTGCTTCCGTATACGAATTCCTTAGAATAATTGAAAAAAAAATGAACTGTTATTATTTCTATATATGTATAGGTTATTATAGGATGTTAAAGAATGCTACGAGTTAGAACGAAATACTTATATTTTTACGTTGTATAGATAGAGATAGACCGCACTCTGTAGTTAAATTAGTTTATTTGCATTTTAACACGATTTTATCTATTATATTAATTATTGTATTTTTATCAAACTCGGTGGTTAAGTTCTTTAGGTGACAATTCAATAATATAGTATCATCGAGCTGGTGTGATGATGGGTCCAGGACCTGGCCACATTATCAGACCAGCTATACTCCCTGAATTGAATTAACTCCTTATCTTTATAATATTGGTATTCGCTGCTTAAGAATGCTAAAAATATATATAGATTCTTTATGAAATTACTTATTTGTTTGACTATAAAATTCACAAGAACAAAAATAAATATCTTTATATCTATATATATGTGTATGTATGTATGTATGTTCTACTATAAATCGGTACTTCAATAGTGACGTGTGACAGGTGACACGTATAGCGGCCAGCGAGCCTATCGACCGCATTTTTGTAGCACGAATTCTTTATAACGTCCAAATCGTCGTTTTGATTTATAATTATTGTATTAGGGGCCGTCAGACCGTCAACGCAGTGGTTGTGGGTTCGATTCCCATTTGGGAGAGTAATTGTAATAATTTATTTAGATTTTCTCGCTCTGGTAGACGAAATACGGCGTTGAGTTTCGAGGAGATTCGGCGGTGCTTTAGCAACGGAATTTTTTGACACTGGATTCGCTTTGCCTAGCCCAATATATGCAGGATACAGCGTGCAATTAAAATATATTATTAGTAATAACTTATAATACAGATACAGATTTTAGAGTGAATAATATTTGTGTTAGATCGCATAAAGGTAGGGAGGCAAAAAAATATTTTGTGCTAGGACACTCGTTTCTTTATTTTTTAACTGATAGCTTAGTCTTTCCGCTTTATAAGTAAATTTAACTTTAATAATTTTATTATGAAATTATGTTTAAACAAAACAGCTGTATCCCGCATATAGCAGAAAGAAAGAGAACTTAATGTTAAGACACTTGATTCTGCATATTCCAGCCGTCTTTTCCCTGTGGTCCAGCGTCTGACTGTCGACTCGATGGTTGTGAGTTCGATTTCCATTCGTGAAATTTATTTTATTGTACATCTCTCTAGTTAGCGCTGTTTAGGCTAGCAGGTCCTACGTGCGAGATACGAGTAAAGCATGAAGCTAAAAAAAGATAAAAATATAATATATAAAATCGACTGAGCTTCCAAACATTTCATTGAATACAGATCATAATTACACAAGGGCCTGTTACGCTGTAAGGTTGAGTTTTTAATTTCGACCGTCTCGATGCGGGGCTGGTCTCGAAATGATTCACTGAAACTGTTTGTAAGAAAAGAAGTTTTATTATTTTATTGTTATATCTTTTTTTTATATAAAGTTAATGTAAAAACGTTATTTTACTTGTACATATATTAACACGCTTGAGGCCGTTTTGGCCCACAAAGGTGTGACTGTGACGGTTGTCAATTCGATTTCCATTCAAAGGAGTGAATTATTATTTGTTAATATTTAAATTTCTTCGCCATGATAACAAGGCAAAAGCGCGGGGTTGATTTCCGTCACTCAACACGCAATGACTCGAAATTTAAGCGGAAAGTGGGGAACGGAGTATCACTACACTAGGTTACTAAAATTCGCATATTTATAGAACGTCAAACTAACAAAAACTCGCTTTTATTAGGTCGAGCTGAAGCTATGTAATACAATCTAAGAATCGGAATTACACGCGCTTATAATTGTTGTATCATCATGTAACTTGGCAAATATAGGTAAATTAGATGGCACTACGATGTTATGGTACCCTCGAGCTGAACTGATGAGGGAATTGGAACATAATAGAAGGAACCTTGGACTGCCTGCTAGCAAACATATGTTTTTTTTAACTGTTAATTTATTATACAAAAAGAACATTTATAATGAAATTATGTATTGAGTTATTAAAAAAAAATCAAATTGGATTGCCATGACTTTAGTACGGAAAATCGAAAATCTTATTTTTTCCCCTTCTAGGAATTTCAAAAAATCCTGTGTTAGTGCTTCCCTACACTGTTTAATCTCCATGCCAAATTTAATTTCATTTAAGTCCATTATTTCGTCTGTGTGTTGTCTGACTAGGTAATTAGTAAAAGAAGAGTTTTTAACATATAGAAGATAGCTTTCTTTGTAGCTGAGTGAAATAGTGTTGTATAATTATTATTATTACGCAAAATCAGCTTGAACCCGGCAGGTGCGGACGAACCGAAATGTCAACAGCGAGTGCCGAAGTTCGGAAAATAACCGTAATCTCTATATATTTTTAAAATATATTAAATACATTTCGATACCACAAATTAAATTTACAAAGTATCTAAAGAATTGAATAAAGTATAAAATATTTTGTGCGTAAGCGCTACGAATTTGGTACTAGATTATTACTTAGAATAATAAATTATTTCCATTGGCTCACTCTGGTAGCAAGACAAAGCGCGGCGTTTTGCTCCGTCACTCAACACGCTATTTACGCACGTTTCGAAAAATTGGTGCGGGATGCTACAGCGTGATGTTATTAATTTATTTATTTATATTTACTTTTAAATGTAACTGTCGAGGCCGATGATGAGGCCGGTCGTGGCGCAGCGGCACAATGTGTGACTGTAAAACCGACTGGTTGTGGATGGAGGAGCCCACTCGAGGAGATGAAATATTTACTTAAATTTATATTTCCATTTCTTCGCTCTGGTGTCGAGGCTAAGCGCGGCGTTAAGTTCTGCCACTCAACACGCAATGCCTCCAGAATGCGGCAGAAAGTGGGGAACGGAGTGTCTTAACACTAGGTTCCCTCTGCCTACCCTGCTGTGTGCGGGATATAGCGTGAAGCTAATTATTAATTATTTTATTATTAAATGTAACTGTAAACTATCGATAATGATAGATTGAACCAACCAAGACAAGAAGAATTTCTTACGGTCTCTCCTAAGTACAGAATAAGTTATCTGCTCACCGTCGACTTCTGATTGGAGTGACGTTGCTTAACCCAACCAATTTATAAGATGTCAGTAAACTTTATTACACTTTTATATTATTTATAGCTAAATATTATTTTTATGTTTTGAAAGTATAAAAAAAATATAAACATTTTTTAAGACACCTTTTCAAATACCTTGACATCGGGCAGATGCTTTACTTTTGTAAAGCTATAAACAAATAACTAACCTAATATTAAAATTTCAATATATATGCATGTCTATAGGAGTATATAAAAAAATTAGCCAAGCGAGAGAATGAGTAACAAAAGAATAGTAAAAAAGATTTATGGATGAAGAGTGATTGGTAATAGAGATGGGGAGACCACACCTGATATTCAAGAACTCAGTATCGATGATGATATGTACGAGCGGATTGATGACAGTGGAGAGGGCAAACGAAGTACGCAGAGACAGTAGCTTTTGCCGCTCCGTTCTCTCTGACTATTGGGGTAAATAGTGTAGCTAAAAAACTGCTACGAAGCATCAAATTAATTTTACCTTAGTGATTCACTTAAAGAGATTATATGGTTTTGAAACTTGATTTCTTGCCCTTTTCACTGAGTAACATTGTATGTAACGTGATGGAACCATTTTTTTTAAGTTGCTTATAACAGGGTAGACAGATAGAACCTGAGAAGGCACTCTGTTCCCATTAAGACACTTCTGTTCCCGACTAACCGCCAAATTCTCGATGCTTTGCGAGTTGAAATTAAAACATGATTGTTATACCGTCACACGCTCTGCGCCAGGAAGGCCTCTATGGTGGAACCTGTTTCAGCGTTTAGCATTTCGCTTAATGAAGTTGTATTTTTTCATTCACCAATTATCAACATGGTCGTCGTTGGCGTCGTTTACATACATATCAAATTTAAAGCTATCGTTCAACAAACTGTACTTAATTATCAATTATCATAAGTAGTTTGGAGTATCGCGTAACGGTCAGTTCGCGAAATCACCGTTAGCGATAACATTTTATTGCCAGAGCAAATGTACTGCGGATTTCGGCATTGTTCTCACGTTCTCACCTTTATTATAGAGACTTTGTTGATTTTATGCACTTTTTTATAATGTATTTCTAATTTAGATGATGAAGGGAGAATAGAAGACATATTCTTCGTTTATTACCTATGTTTATATACGCATATATGCTCATGAGTTTTACTGGTTTAAAAGATAATAAATTAGAATTTCTGATTTAGTGATAGGATTATTAGTGATAGTATTATTATTATAAAAAAGAAAGGCCTAGATACATTATTATGATATTATTTTCAGCATAGAGCAACCTCTATGCGAAAAGCGTTAGAAAAATTTATGAAATGCATTAAAAAAGAGTAAAGTTAAAGTTTTTTTTATTTTAAGCCATATTTCTTTCTGCTACTCATATATTTTACACCCCAAATTTTTTTTTTTTAAATATATATTATAATAAATGACAACCATATTTTGTTTAATCTCAATAACATTTTTTAAAGTTTTCATCAACAAATACTTGGACGTACAATATAAAATACACAAAAATATATAGATCTTACAAGTAACTGTTATAAACTCAATTTACATACATTTAAACACAGTGTTTCCATAGAGAGTTGTTATCGTAGGCAACTTGGGTATTATCTACAGCCTTCTAATATGGCTCATAAAGCAGAAAGCTCTTACAGTTCGACCTAGAAACGATGACAGCCACTTAGCTCTACAGCACTAGAGCCAAGTATAAACAATAGGCAAATATTATAATGAAATGATAATTCGTTTAGTTTCAGGCTGTATTTTTCATATTGCTATATGAAAAAAAATAGTGTTAAGACACTCCGTTTCTCATACGCTTAATTTTTAAAACATTGTATTTAACAAGCATGTCATGAAAATATAATAATAACTTTGATCATTTACGCCATTTTTATTTAGAGATTACATATATTTGGATGAAGGTAGCCAAATTCGGTCTTTGCTTTCTATAATAAATCCTGTAAACAGAATTTAAATCCACTACGTTCACAATCTTTACACACATTTCAACCTTACTAAATTACATTTTTTTTCATAAAAACGAATCACACCTCTAAAATTTATCTAATTTCTAAATTATTCATAAAATCAACAACAAAATAACACATAAATTAAAAAAAAAAAACACGTACACACACTCAAAAAACGACTCTACATCCAATCAAAGTGATGCGAAAACACATTTTTAAACACATTAACGTCTGACCCACTAACCAAACAAGATAATTAGTAAAGTGATGAAGTCCGAGAACACATCTCAATCTACAGCATCCACAAAAAACTAGAGTCTTCTCTACAATCGACCCAAATAAACGGCCGACGACGGCCGACAGTTTTTTACTATGACTAATGAGTACTTAATTATTCGTGTCATATTAAATCAGATAAAACAGTTATGACAGATGAATTGATCGATAGCTTTTGATACTTATTTTTGCCTGAGGCCTTTTTTTTAATTGTTTTGTATTTTTAATTGATAGAGCTATTGTAACATAATTTATGAATAAATTAAAAAAAATGAAACTGTTAGAAATATTCGTAGTACGACGGCATACGTACGCACATGTAAACGCGACGGTTGTGGATTCGATTCCCAGTCCGAGGAATAAATTATTTTCATGTCCTTGCTGGCAGGCTGAAAGAATTATCGAAAGTTGAGTGGCGGAATTTAAGGCCTCGCTTTGCCCTGTGACCAGACCGTGTAAATTAAAATAATTTATTTGCATAAATGGAAATCGAACCGGCAACTGTAGCATTTACAGTTGAACGTTATAATATATTTATATACGTATATAATCTCTTTATACAGGTGAGATATCGCTGAGAAAATCGACCTACTATTATATTGATATCGAACACATCTTTATTACTCGTACGTTAGATGAAGGTTCCTGTTAAGAAACTAGGACTAACGCTTAATCTACAATAGTGGCCTGCTTAATATAATATAGAAATAAAATAGTAGAGCTTACTATATGTCAGGAAATTTAAATGTATTAAAGCTAAAAAGTTTCTTTGGCTCAACGCGCTAATCTTACGAACTATTTACTTACTAGTTTAAGTTGAAAAAATCTTTTGTAGAGTATTAATTAAAAAAGATAATAGGCTATATTTTGACGTTAAGTGGTTAAAAGTTACCTAAGATTAGAGTTACTTCGGGCACTTAAAGAGTGTCATGTGTCCTACAAAACGCTTACATATTTCGTATGGAACGAAGTTGTAAGTAAAAGCTTATATTAATATAAAAAGATACCAATTTTAGTATATAACAAGTATTTCATTAAAGCAAAACATAAATAAGCTCAACGCGGTATAATGCTAAGTACCTACTTGCAGTATCGCGTTGATGTCTTCTGTACTAACGATATTGACTTCATCACGGCTAACGGGCCGAGCGTCTTAACGTAGCTTTGTTCATATGTAAATATGATGTTTTTTTTAAACTTATTGGTTAATATTTTTACTTTTTTTTGTAAATACATATTAAATAAGATTTCAAGATTCCTTGTTTGTCTTGTTGCTTGAGAACGGGAAATTCCATGTCAAAAGAACAAACCAAAGATTTTTATATATTTATTTATTATATAAATATATAATATTATACTTGCATTGTGCTTATTTCTTTCATTTTAAATCTATCTATTGTAGGACTAATAGTCTAATTTATTAAAGTTATGATTGGAAAGTAATAAACTTATATAAAGTGGAAAATATACTTTAATCGGACTGTAAACGAGGCCTTTCGACTCCCATTCGGAGGAATGAATTATTTTCTTTTTCTGACTCTGGTAACAACAAGCCAAAGTGCGGAGTTCAGTTCTGCCACACAACACGCAAAAATTGACATAACATTAAGTTCCCTCCGCCTACACTTCTATATGCGAAATACATCTTGAACCTATAAAAAAATATAATTTATTGTACAATTTTTTTTATACTATCTATAATATATGTTATACGATTCACTTTTAACAGATACAGATGTACATAGGTTTCAATTAACTAAAGTCATGACATTGAAATATACACCACTTTTACTTTGCAAATAGAAAACGGTAGAAGCTTAGCTCTTATTACAAAGTGATAAAGCTCATCTTAGTATATTAAATATGATATTGACAACTTTTACATTTCGCACGCTAGCGCTAATATGATTTTTCTTTTGGTCAATTTTCTACGCAGATTTTGGTATTGCGTGTTAGTGAAGTGTCACTAGAGAGGTTTATATAACGTTTTTGAATAGATATTAATAATCTATGCATATTTTTTTTATCATCTCGCGGTATCCCGAATATAGCAAGGAAATGTAAAAGTTCCTAAGACGAGGATACCTAGTGACAAAACATTCCGTTCCGCTCGCACCGTCCAAATTTTTCATTATTTTATGTGGGTTTTGATACCAAAGGGAGAGAACGAATATAGCTCCCCCCAATGGAAATCGAACCCACCCTTGTATTTATAGTTAGACATTGTCCCATTGTACTATGGTGCAATAATTTATCCATAATAATAAAAAAGTGTTATCTGATTCAATTTATTAAGTTAAATGCATTCTTACATTCAATATATCATCGGTATAAATTAAAAATAAAAATTCGTATCACGTATTAAAAAATACGCGCGCGTCTTATCGCACTCTATCGAATATATAATAAATTAAATTATAGTTCCACCTGGCGGAGAAAGACAAGTGTTTTTAAATTACTTTTGGCTTTTCTCGGGTGCTTTTCTCTATTTTTCTTTTCGGCAGATAAACATACAAAAATGTTTTACATGATACCGCATTACAAACCTTTGATATATATACCTCAAAAAATATATAATCAATTTTAATAACACCATTCTGGCACAGTTGGTCGTACAATCGAATACCAATTATATAGGTTTAAATTTATATGTAAATATTTTTATTTCCCTGGTTTTGTTAGACAAAGTATTCGAAATCGCAAATCAAAGCGTATAAATAATATTGCTAAATAGGCGAGCGGAAGTTTTTCCCTATGTACTCTTAAAAATATATATCAAATCTTATATTTACTACTGAAAAGTGTGTATAAAAAAAATATCTACACTAAAAAACCGATGAACTTAACAAAATAAAACATTTCATAAAATCAAAATTCATGCATGCATTTATAAATAGAGATGGTCAATCTAACAAAAAAGAATCTATCTCGATGGCGGTACCCCCAAGGTCCCGGGGTCGACGGCCCGTCCCGTTATTCCCGGGTAATCCCGTAAAAAAGGACGATGACCGCTCAAACCACTTTTTTACCTTTATTATATTTTGGAGAAGCGGTTTTTTCTGGCCCTTTTGCTTGTATAATAGTTCTTTTCATAGATTAACTTTGTAGTTTCCGCTTTTGTGTAATACGATAATGTATTTTTTAAGAAAACGAAAATTTATACTCGTATTATATAACTCGTATTTATAAAAGATAGTAAAAATAACCTAACATTATTTAATAAAGGTCTGTAAATAACGATTATTAACATTAAAAATCAATCATATTACCGCGCTACAAAAGTACTCAATTTTACCATTTAGTGAAGACACTCAGTGCTAAGTATTATAATAATAAGAAAATATTACATATTTCATTTCCTCAAGAGGGAGTCAAATCAACAACCTATCCCAGATACAGTCACTCGTTTGTACCCTTGCGCCACGACTGGCCTCAAACTAGCCCAATAATATTTATATATATGTATGTGTACGTCATTATAATAAGCCCCCCTAAGCAAGTTTTGAGCCGATGACCAAGTGCAAACAATAAGCTGCCCGTTTATTTTATTGGCAATTACAATATACAACTATTTACCAATTATTCTACAAGTAATGTTATTTCTATGGAAATGAACACCACACCAAGGCCGTGGAATGAGCACCCTCATTTGCATACACATGTATGGAACGAATTAACCTAATGTTAGACAACCTGATGCAGTTAGTTTTGTTTAGTTTAACCATTCACTTAAGTTTGTATATAGCGATATATTAAATCAGCTTCACGCTGTATCCCGCCAGGGTAGGCAGAGGGAACCTAGTGTTAAGACACTTTGTTTCCCACTTTCTGCCGAATTCTGGAGGCATTGCGTGTTGAGTGGCAGAACTCAACGCCGCGCTTAACCTCGACACCAGAGTGAAGAAATGGAAATATAAATTTAAGTAAATATTTCATCTCCTCGAGTGGGGATCGTACCCACAACCAGTCGGTTTTACAGTCACACCTCGTGCCGTTGCGCCACGACTGGCCTCAGCGATACGCTGTATCTCGCACATAGTATGTAGCGGGTAGGCCTACCCGCCAAGGGAACCAGGGAACCTAGTGTTAAAATACTCCGTTCTTATTGAGACATTGCTGTTTCCCACTTTCCGCTGTATTTTGAAGGCATTGTGTATTGAGTGGCGGAACTCAACGCTCCTAGTTAAATACTTAGATAAAAGTTCTTATCAGTCCGGGAGGAGACCACCATTTGATATTAATTTTATCCCTAGTGGGGTGGCCTGAAAGAATATTTGGAGTATTTACATGCCTCTTTTATCATAAATCAGAGTCATCCATAATGTGCGTCAGGGTAAATGTGAAAATTCGTCCGATTAAAGATTCGATATTCGTAAGATTTTAATATAATTTTTCCAAAATGGATAGAATTGGATATTAGAGCAACATATCACAAAGTCCCCTCTGCCCACCTTACAAGAAATGGGATGTACATATTTTTTTAAAAACAATTGAACTAATAAACGTGTTTGTAACGGTTCTATTACTGGCCAGGGGCTTATATATTGTTTTCTTTATCTTTATGCAAATCGGCCAATCGCTATTTAGTTTTAAAGGGTAGTAAAGTAGAGATAGTCTTTGAAAGTGCCGTCGGTCAAAACTATTTATTCACTAGTTTTATTGTTTTATTGAACGCGCTGTTACTGTTATGGTAATATTAGAAATGTGCTCTTTTGGAAATCCCGGTAAAAAAAATATACATAATTATGAAACATTAGACATACAGATTATACATTAGAATACACAAGTCTTTGCCCGGAACTTTTCCTCGTTAGTGTGAAGTTTAAGATGAAAATGGCTAATCTCGTTTTTTCCGTTTGTGTGGGAATTTTGAGATATCCTCTTTTATTACTCCTCTTTACTCCCTACATGCCAAATTTCAGCTTTCTAGCACTTCCCAACCAATTAAAGAATTCCTTAAATTACATTTAAATATCTTTTATCCAACATGTATGAATCTTAGGGCAAATTTCGATGAAATTTACCGTACTGCTTAAATGTTGCCGTATTAATATTATGAAATAACAAATATAATTATGTAGATAGTCTAGCGGGTTTATTTTCAAATCGAAATGAATACTTTAATTGTAAATGTGATACGGTTTTGGGTTCGATTGCCGGTCGAGGAAATGAAATATTTACTTAAATATATATTTCCATTTCTTTGCTCTGGTAACGAGGCAAAGCGCGGCCTTAAAATCCCCCACTCAACATTTAATGCGCCCAGCCTATAATGAAAACGAAGAGTCTTAACACTAGATTCCCAAATTCTCTCTATCTACCCCGCTATAAAGTGTAAAACTAAAAAATGTGCCATTTCAATAATGAAAAAAGCTTGTTGCACAACACAAGGTCCTTTCTGTACCCACCTTGATACGTACAGTACGTACGTAGAGCAAATCTCAAAATCAGCGTTATCAGTCGTCATCGAAACTCTTGCGCCGCAAGTCGCAATTCCGGCAAATTTTGGCAAATATAAATTAAATATTCACCAAAAAATACTAGCTGTAGTATATTATAAAGTGCCGTTAATATTTATCTACTAAATTAAATTAAAATTTTCGTTACCGTTATAGTGTCTTGTTACCGTCAATAAAACCTAGGTAGCAGTGTTTCAGGCCCTAACGGTAACGCTTTATATTAGGCAATTAGGATCACAGACACCGACCGACAGATGATTTTACGTTATATATTTTAGTTTTTTGAGCTCTACACATAAGAGCTATTTCTGTAAAATTGTGACTTTTATTGGTACTCTATTGTTTTTGGGATAACGCAAAATGAGGACTTCAATCGTTGTTGAGTGTCAGTAAAGATCAGTTGTGTCAGTCAGTGTGAAATGGAAGTGAATTTTTAATCGTTTACCTTAAGTGACTGAAGTGTTGTGTTCATAGTAACTTGGAATTAATTCAGGTAATTACAGTATTAACTTTTAACAGTTTGGAATTTGAGTTTATAATTTTAAAGCTAACTGCGTTTAGTAACTGATTTTTTTTTAAATTAAATATTTAAACTGTGATTTAAAACAAGTTTTTCACAAATTAGTGTTTAATTTTAGCGGATATTTATCTAACGGTAACGAAGACCAGACGTATCGTCGCCATTTAAATATCCTCTTTAATGCATAAATTCTTTAAATTCTAACGCTACAACTTGCTTTAGCCATGATTTTTTTATTCTTTTTTTACTTTACGCTGTATCCCACTTACAGCAGTGTAGGCAGAGGAAACCTAGAGTAGAGACATTCGATTCTCTAGTTTCACCAAATTTCAAGGCATTATAAGAAGAGTCGTGAAATTCATCGCCGCTCCTTTTCCTGACACCAGAAATTTAAATGATCAATTCCTGCTAGTGGGAATCGAACCTACAATTTCATTTCATTTTAAATATTAGTTATTATATTAACGAAGATTTTAATTTTGTGTCATCGCCAGCAGTTAATGAGACAGAATTCATTATACCATAAATTATTAAAATAATAAGCAAAAAATATTTTTAACACTTTAAAAATTATGATATTATTAGAATGAAAATCACGACAATTTAACAATATCGATCAGTCACGTGTGACAATAAAATGAAGTAGGCGAAAACAGTAAGCTGTTTCTATTGTATATACTTATAAAACATAGGCGCGAGTCTTGTTATCTAAATATATTTTATAAAATAAATTGTAAGAAAAACTACTGCCAAGAGGCCAGTCGTGGCGCAGCGCCACGAGGTGTGACTGTAAACCGACTGGTTGTGGGTTCGATCCCCACTCGAGGAGATGAAATATTTACTTAAATTTATATTTCCATTTCTTCGCTCTGGTGTCGAGGTTAAGCGCGGCGTTGAGTTCTGCCACTCAACACGCAATGCCTCCAGAATTCGGCAGAAAGTGGAGAACGGATTGTCTTAACACTGGATTCCCTCTGCCTACCCTGCAGTGTGCGGGATACAGCGTGAAGCTGATTAAAAACTACTGCGAAATTTTACTATTACTACCATTATTCATACTTACTGTTAACAAAAAATTATACTGTTTATAACTAACTAATATTAAATATAATATAATATATTTTTTAATATAATTTTAACGCCGTCGTGGCGCAGCGGCACAGCGACTATTAGCTTCGATTCTTACTTGGGGAAATTATATATTATCATTTCTTCGTCATGGTAACAAGATGAAACGGGGGCATTGAGTTCAGCCAATTAATACGCAATGTCTCGTAACGATACGGATGAAAAGGGGATAACGGAGAATCCCTTTGCCTATCCTGGTATAACCATGATACATCGTAAAACTTTAAATATTTTAGGTTTACGCTTAAAAAATAATGTAAAATGATGGGCACATAGAGTTTTTATATAGCGGGTCACGATGTAGCGACGCACAAACTAACACGCTACAATACACATAACCATAGAAAGAACATTCTTCGCCATATAAGACTTCAACGCGTGATCCAAAAATTTCTCAGCAACGCTACCAAAAGAAATGTGCCAACCGCTTAAAAAAATCCTATCACGATTTTAATTTTTGGGCCAACCCACACTCCCGCATCAAAAATTTGTCGCCCAAAGATCGAGACAGCGAATAGCATAAACGTGAAACAAACGAGAGTGTATGAGACAGAGAAACAGGGCCGGCTAACGGTATTCACACGGAAGTATGTCAGTAGCGTAAATTGAGCTCCAATAATGGAAGGTCGTAACTTCAGCTTTATGTATGGGAAATGCAACCTTGACCGAACGTGATAGAGTTGCAAATTGAATGCAAAAGAGTTAGTTTTCGATTTTCACGGTGCTGATTCACTATAATAGCACAGTCAGTTTAGCTGTAACCTACCTCAAGGCTAGGATGATAGTATATAGGACATAAAAATGATCTAGACTTTGTGAAAATCATTATTTAGCTATTTTTTCAAGAACTAAGGGATTCAAAGCTATTTTGTTCATAAATATATCAACATACTAGCTTCTCTGACGTTACATGCGGTTGCGAGCGGTTACATGCGCTCGTTTACCTCGTCATTTTCCATAAAAAAAAATTTATCAATAACGGTGTACGAATAAATAAAAAAAACATCAATTAGGTTAATTTAGATATTAATCTATAATAAACGTAAAATTTTGATAAAAAAATAATTTTATGAATTAAATCGAGTACAAACATATCGGTCGATTAAAGCTCTACGATAAGATAAATAAAAGATTTCAACGGGATCGCAACGAGGCTGAGTGGCGGTACGAGATAAAATGTATATAATAATCATATTGTTATTAGCTTCTATTGCCGGTCATGTTACTTGACTTTGAAGAAGTCGACTTTACTATTTAAAAAATATATATAATTTAGAATAATTTATAATGGAAATAGATTTTTTTTTGTTTTCTTGTACATTGTTGACTTAGATCAACAACTACTTAGAAAGTGCAGTAGTTCAAATATATAGATTACCTTGAACGGAACACCTTTAGACGGAACGGAGAACGGATTGATGGATCACTAAGTTATCTCTATGTAACTTAAAAATATATATTTTTAAGACAAAAAAAGCAGCAAATAGTGGACCAAGTAGGTTAAAATTCTGCGACACTAGATTGTTTTGCCGAGATGCTAAACTTTCACTTCTGCCCACCGGAGCAGATAATGTGGCGAATACTTTCCCATAAATTCGGAACATCATCGATTATTTATATCGATTCTCGAGAAAATATGCATTTCGCTTTTCTCTTGCATTACTTTTTTGCATATAAAAATAATATTTGTGTAACGATAATAATTAAATACAATAATACATCCAAATAGGTGAACTTAATATTTAATGAATTAAGAAAGTGCAGCGTTGAGTACCGTATCTCAACACGCAATGATTCGAAAGTTGGCAGAGAGTGAAGAATGGAGTGTTTTAACACCAGAATCTCTTTTTCTATCCTATTAAATGCGTGGTATAAGTATAGCGTAAAACTAAAAAAATACATGATAAAAATGATGTATCTACCTGTTTTTTTGGTAAACCGCCATCTAGTGACGAAATTAAGTGTTATTATTGACCAATAAAGTTTTCAGATCAGTAAGAGAGCGTTGAACGTATTTTGAATTTAAAAATAATGTTTTGTAAATATACAAAGTCTATATTTTTTATGTGTTTTTTATATTTTTTATGTTGTTTATTTTTGAATAAGTATAATTTATTTATAAGAAAATATTTGACAAAAATAAAATTTTGTTACAATTTTATTAAATTTTAAGCGTGACACGCTAAATCCGAAATTCCTATGCTCCAAAATTAAACATAAAATAGTACCGCGAATATTATGAACGTATTACGAACTACACAAGATCATTCTCAATACCAATGACACAAAACGCGATCATTAACGCCTTTGTCACCTAGTAGACTGCTACTGCAGTCACGTTTGATCGAAATATCTTATTTTTTTCTAATTGCGTAAATTGCCACGGGCCAACGACCCGCGCAATAGTTAACGAAGTGATTTACGAAAAACACCAAGGCCAGGCTGAAGCGAGACAAATCTTTATTATAATTCAAGATTTTTTACTCCGATTCTTGCAAATTGTTGCGTGCCGCTGTCTCGGTTTAGCAATAATGTGCGTGTTACCGATATACATACAATAAATAGTTACTGAGCAATAATCTATTAACTTTTCAAAGAAATTTTTCATTATGTTACATTATGTTCGAAATGATATTGTGTCTTTTCGTTTTAATTTCACAAAATGTTTGTTATGTCTGAATGTGATTTTGTAGTTCTGTTGTTGCTTAAGTAATCTTGGTTGAAAGAGCTTAATTTAAGATATTAATGAGTTTTTTATTTACCTCGTTTTACTCGACTGCGCGACACAAAGAAAAGTAATATGTTTTCCAGTCTATATGATTATGTTTATATATAATACGTATTAATATATAATATATATACATTTAATTGCTTGTATATATATATATAAACAATTAAATGTTAAAAAAAGAGCCCTGTAATATTTAAAAAGATCGCGCCTGCGAATCTTTTTATTTTGCAAAAATATGATATGTAGAATTATTCAGTATTAGTGGTGACAAAAATCAAAATTATTGAACTTTTTTCTTTTTATTTTTGATGCAGTTGTTTTTTTTTTAGTTTTTTATCATATTTATATACAAATATAAATATACAGATTAGAATTATCATGACAAGAGTATACATATATAAGTCATTATTATGTGATTCTTGGTAAGAAAATTCCTTCAGAAAACCTTTGATACCACATCGTTCATAGACTCTAATCAATTTACTTTACGTCCAATACATTTGTAACATAAATTTAAGCGATAATTTTTTTTATATGAAACTTTAAATTCTAAGCCATTCTTACATATTTAGCTTTAGGACAGTTGTATCTCTCATAGAACATACTAAATGGAGGAAACATAGTGTTGAGACTCTTCGTTATCCACTTTCCACCATTTTTGAGATTGTGTAAACTCAGGAGAACTCTGTCGGTGTTATGTGTTGAGTGGAAAAGACCAACGCTGCGCTTTACCCTGTTACCAGAGCAAGGAAATGAAAATAGTTCTATCCACCGAATGGAAATCGAATTCACGACTGTCGCATTCACAGCCAGACGCTGTCCCGCTGCGCCACAACAGCATAACATATTAAAATTATACCAGACCATACTGTTCCACACTAGAACACCGAGTTAATATAAATTCATGATTATTTTGCGTTACAAAGAACACGGTCAGCCAACTCGAATAACTCGGTTAATTGTGCATGTTTAGATATTAATTTGATCGCTGGATGCATCGCGCATAATGCTATCCGCCCGTCATCGCCGGCTTCCTGCTCAATTAGGTTATTAGACATTTGAATACCATCTTAATTATTATATTCCTTTCAAGTGTAATCTTATATTTTTCCTTTTGACACTGTCGTGGCACAGCTGCACAACGTCTGCTCATTAAAGTGACACTTGTGGGTTTGATTACTTTTCGGCGTAGTTAATTAATTTCATTTTTTCCCTTTGGTAATAAGACAAAGCACGGGCAAATTGCGTGCTAGCAAGCAATTTATCAAAAATTGGACGGCGCTTGGGAAACGGAGTGTCCTATTACTAGGTTCTCTTAGCTATATGATCCCTCATACACAGTGTGAAGCTGTAGAAAAAAGATTTTACTTAAATCGACCAGTTACAACATAATCACACCTTCCCTCAATACATTGTTAAATTATTCTATGACAAAACATGAATTGTAAAATTGTACTATTTTGCAAGGGAACGACGCAAAGCGGCTAGTATGCGAACGAAATAAAAATAGTCACTATCGTAGCAACACCGATAGCTAGTGAAGCGGAGCGGCGCGCGCCGGCAAAATGGAAACGATTATTTATCGATATCTCGATTTCGTATTCGAGTAACCTACATAAATTACAACATATTATTTTTTTGTTTCCAGACATAGCGGCAGGGTGGCGGCGTCCAAGTATGGCGGTGGCGGGGTGTCTCTCGGTAGCGGCGTGGCGGTGAGGCGCGGCATGAAGTGCACGGGCGTGGCTGGCGGCGGGCCCGGCGGTGACGAGCTGTTGCTCAGTGCCTGCTGGCTCGATCCCAAGCTGGACGCCTCTTCGCCTCCTTGCCACGAACTCCTCGACTCTCTTCTTACCCCTGCTCCCCTCGCTGAGCTTAAACCTCTACCCCCATTCACCGGTTACACCGGGCACCTCTCAATCAACGGCATCTCTGGTCACCACTTCCATGCCATTGCACAACGTCTTCCAGAAGAAAATAATAACTACCCTACCCAAAGTGGATACGGTGGCGACCATGATGTGGTCTCCTCGTCGACGTGCGCCGCCGACTCTGAACCTCCTGACTTAGAAGATGTTAAACCTTTTCCTTTAGACGCTTTAGACACAAAATTATTTCCTGAAGCGTCTGTTACGGCTGACTCATGCGCAAAGTCATGCTCGCCGCCCACAAAATTATTTGATGACAACAACAAGCAAGATTCGGTTATAAGCTCGATAGAAGATATTGCTGCTATTATTGGATCTGCAATTGCCGACACCACGGTTCCATCCCAGCCTGAAGATCCGGAAAGAAATGACTCTAGAGATAGCTGGATGGATATAGATGCGTGGATAGCTGGAGCATACAGTCAGCACGGTGATAAAATTGTACCTCAAGACTTGTCTGAATTTGGTCTTCCAGGGTCTCCACCCCCTTCACAATCGAGTCACCAATCCAGTATAGATTTTCCTTGTAAGCCTAGCCAGGACTTTACAAAGACGCAAGAATTTCTTCAAAAGAATTTGGGTCAAGCTGGGACGACGCTACAGTCGCTCCTATCTCAAAGTTGCTATATGCCATTACTTCAAAATAGATTACAAAATGGTCCACCGGTTAAACAAGAAGCACCAAGTTCAACAAGTTACGGCATGGACGTGATATCCACATCTTCGCCTCCTGGAAACGCTGTATCGACAACGGACGGTGTCAGTGGCTTGCTTAATGGTCGATATGCACCACATTATGCTCTCAGCTTGAAACCAGATGGCCTGTGTAGCCCCGATAGGTTATTAGGCTATCCACACGCACATACAACGACGATTACTACTTCAAATAAAAGCAAGCGAAGTCGAGCGAAAGCAAAACAAGGCAATAACGGTGGAAATTTACACGGGAGTTCACTAGCTTTTGCGTCAGCCACATCTGCAGAGCTAAGTGGTTTGCTTGGAAAAGAGAAGCCAGTGCATCGCTGCGGCATCTGCAATAGAGGTTTCTTGAATAAATCCAATATCAAAGTGCATCTACGCACTCATACGGGAGAGAAACCTTTCCGCTGTGATGTTTGTGCAAAAGCCTTTAGACAAAAGGCCCATTTGATAAAACATCAGCAGATCCACAAAAGAATTGGGCGGGACTGAGGATCTAGAGCCCGCCAGCTCAAAAGCATTTCTGTAGCTAGTAATGGTGTGTGTGGTCGATAAAGGACGGTGTAAGAATCTCATGTAGGCTATTGTATATTTTGTACTCGTATGTATTGGCGTGTTTTAACTTAGTTAAGAGCGTTCACGTATTATAACCCTCTAGAATAACACTCCTCCTAAGGACAAGTGCAATGTTAACTAGTTTTAAGTTCTTCAGATTTAGTTTCGATGTAGATAGTGTTTATAATTTGTTAGCATTTTTAAGTTTCATTCACTCCATTCCAGTATGTTAATTTAGTTGTTTACAAATGTTTTTCCTTACTTTGCTTGATAACTAATGACAGTTCAAACTGCCCAGCTTTGGAAAAGGATATGTATCCTATTATCCTATTATTATACTATTTTATTTTTCATTTCCTTTTTTATCTCGTTTGTGTGGATGCTTACTCTGATTACCTATATATAGTCAAATATGATATTATTTAGGTTCGTTACGTAGGTATATTAAATTAGGTACTTGTATATTTCAAAACGACAAAGCAAACGAGGCTAACAAAACAGTGAATGTTATATGTTTATATAATATTAATTTTAATTAGAATAATTTCTGTTTCATTATGAAGGGCCAGAAATGTCATACAAATATGAACACATGGCTTAAATTCAATATTAATAGAATATTTTGAAAAACACAGTTTAAATATTTGTTTTTGTTCATTGACATCTTAACTCTAAACATATAAAAATACATATATAAAATAAAACAAACTGCTCATTTGCCAACAAGATCTAAAACAAAATTGGAATAAAATCCTTATTTTATACATAAAAATCCTTATTTAAATAAATACAAGTAGTATATACGAAAAATCCTTCGCACGCTAGCGGAACTGGCTGCGTCCGGGAAGCGGATGGAGAAAAACTTAGACCGATGTTTTAATGTTCTAATAACTGCGATCCGCTCTTGCGCAATATTACTATTTAGGGCATATAAGCAAATAGCATCACGTTATACCTAAGCACAGACTAACATACATTTCAAATGACTAATTGTCTCCGTTGACTGAAATAACGCAGCGTTTTTAATGCTTTATTGTTAATATTACGTATAAAATAATCCTTTTCATTAATTCCAGGAATAAGAGATTATGAAATTATGTTATTGCATTAGGAAAAATAAAATTCTTCATAAACAGATTAAAACGTCAAAAACTTTCGAAATTTTCTGCCTCAAAAATTATTAAAAAACAGATATTTTTTTATTATTTTTTTGACCCAAAAATATTTTATTTTACAAACTTCCATGACAAACATCACACACAATCACAATTTAAAATTTCTCTACATTCCTAATTTATACAGATTTATTTAAATAATTCGCGTCTACAGCTAATCGGTGTCCGCAGTACGGACGCCCGCGGCGCTACGGCGTCGCGCTCTGTGGGATAAACGCGCGTTTGTGAAACGCGGTTAAAAACGCTCATTTATTTGTTAGTATATATTCTTGGTTATATTGAGATTACAGTTTGGGAGGTCAAGTGTTTCACACGCGGCGTTTCCTACAGCGTTTGTGGACCAATAAAGTACCTTTTTAGTGTTAAGTTTAGTTCTAAGTATTTATTTTTAACTGTAATTTTGTAAATCCTGGTGTCCAATGACGTTGTGTACTATCAAATGAATTGAAACACTGCCTTTTTCATAAATTATTATTCGCATGATAGTGCACTTCTAGCAGTTAGCATAAATGTTATATTTTCGAGAGGTTTTTTTTTAATAACGTAAGTAAATTGTAAATTAATGTAAAATAAAGGAGATTTTTTGTTAATGATAACACGTAGTTTTTCTCCTTCTCCCACTCTCTTTTAAAAAAGAAATTTAGTAAGTTACATGCAAGTGGAAAACGTTGATTCTTTCAAGTGGGTCAATAGATATCAGCAAACAAAGGTGCGAAGTGAAAGATCGTCGGAAGATTCTCAGCGTGGTTCCCGCGTCTCGTCGCGTCGGAAGAAAGTCGGATGCGAAAATGTCCATAATGTACGGCAAATTGCCATCTCGCGACAGGTGCAGGGCGCATAGAGAAAACTACGACACGCACGCTTGTAACGTCAGAAAAAAAAATGTAATATTATTTGTACGTGACACACATAATAATGTTCCCAATGGAAGAATAATTTGAAGTAAAGTAATTTTCGAGATTACTAAATTTAAAAGTATATTTTATATAACAATACAACATGTCAAATCATTATTATTAATTTTTGATAGTTTCGCTTTAGCTAAATATTTTTTTTTCGAGAACAATCATTTATTTTGTTGCGACTAACTCTTATTTTTTTTATTTGATTACGCTAAGTTATGAAATCTTTCTTGGTCTGTTGCTCCATTGCAAAGTAATTACTTTTGATGTTGATTGGACACGGAACTAATTGTCAATCTATTTATGTAATTTGTTTGCAAATTAACAAGAATAAACTGAATACAAAATATATATCGAAGCCGTTGTGGAGCTGCGTCTGGCTATAATTACAACAGGCGCGAGTTTGACTCCCACTCCGAGGAATGGGGAATTTTTTTATCTTCTGCACACAATGTCTTAGAAATTGGGCGAAAAGTTTCGAAGTTTCTTATCGCTAGCTTTACTCTGCCATATGCAGGATACAGCGTAATACCTACTAAAAATAAATATTTATTATTTGACCCCGTAGAGTTGAGATATAAGCAATGGTTATAAAAAAATAAGATAAATTTAATATGTATATATTATACATTTTGATAAATGTTCTTATATAAATGAAATTGATAGCCGTCCAACTATTTTAATCACATATATAATGAATAATATATTAAAACTCGCTTTTCATAAAAGGATAAATTATCTTAGCTTGGAAGGTTTTATCTGCCTCCTCCACACAAATACACTATCAAATAAATACTTATATATAAAAAAATAAGAATGTATAATAAAATTAATAAAAGTCAATATTATTTTTTTTTGCTGACGGTCCTCGTCGCGCGAGATTCTTTCTCCAACCCACTTACTGTGATTTCACCGAGCGACGTCGCTTGTATGCGACGTACAACTTAACTTGCAATGTTGTTTACACAAAAACCTAATATAATACTTAATATTTTACTTCAAAGTAAATAGATTTTTTTTATTGGCTTCACGCTGTATCCCTCTTATAGCAGGATCATGATGGCGCCAATATTTTTATATTGACTTTTAAGATATTATTTATAGCTATATACATAGATTTGGGTCTACAATAATGGAATCGATAATATGTATTTATAAAAATTAACGACTGATTAACGACATGTGTTTGAAATTATAATAGGTAAATATAATCATTAACGGGTAGGTAGAGGAAACCTAGTGTCGAGACACTCCGTTCCCACTACGACACTTCCGTTCCATACTTATCACCGATTTTTGGAGGCATTTCGTTTTGTGCAGTGGAATTGTACGTCGCACTTTGCTTCGTTACCAGGGCAATAAAATGAAAATATTAAATATTTCATGTTTCTCACCCTCATGTGAGGGTTGTGGGTCTGCTTCTCCTTTAAGGGAATGAATTATTATCATTTTCTACAAGACGGCGCACGATGTAGAATTGACCCATAACAATACTTAATACTCGAAAATTGGTCGGAAAGTGGAATACCGAGTGTCACAACACTTGCTATCCCAATTTTGTTACATGCGGGATACGGCGTGAAGCTGCTTACTGAGGACAATGTTTCCACATACATACATGATATCTTTAATTTCACACTGCTATACAAAAAATCACCGGCACAAAACCTATTTTTTTTTCAAATAAACATTAGATCAGAATCTATTACCATCGAATGCAATTTGAACTGAACTGTACCACAAGTGACCTTAAAAATAACAGTCATTTTCATTTCAAAAGAACATAACTCTACGGAAGTCCACTAAATAATACAAAAAAGGCTAAATTATAAAATACAGGTACTTATATCATTGTAGTAAAATACTAGTTCAAAAATTTTTCATTGCATTACACACGCAAGCTTATTAAGCATTCGACAGCTGGTACTACTTATTTGGATAACACTCATTTATTGTTAAATTTCAAGTAAAAAAGGACGTGGTAGTCGTGAGTTCGATTTAATCTATAGCTAGGTTTCATCAACAGCTTCTTCCATGTACTCAGATCAGATGAGGTCAAGTAAGCACAGAGCGAGTAAATATAAATAATTTATTCCTCCGAGTGGAAATCGAATCCACAACCGTCACATTTACAGTCAAACGCTGTGCCATGACGGCCATTTTATATTGATAACAAAATATCATAAAACAATAAAAGATAACAAAATAAGTATTAAACTATTAACTCGCAGTAATAACCCACATACATATGAAAATAAAGAAAAACTTAAGTGAAATTTGACCTTTAACATGTAACGGTGCGAATTAATCTCATATATACGCTATCATAATCGTTGAATTTTATCACAATGGGGCTTACAATGACAATTCAATAGTAAAAAGACCTCTTTCTCATACAATTATACATTACGCTCATGTTTATAGACCATTAAAATGCTAAATGCTTGCTAAAGTAATTTCACATGATTTTAGCAAAAATTCTTGTTTGATACTATCATTTTAATAATTAACTTTTTTTGTACATTCTAAAGTTTTTTTAAATATTTTTTAATAGAAATATAGAAAAAATTAAGATTAAAAGTAGAAAGTACTTATGAGACTATCGTGGAGCAATGACATAATCTGGTGAACGCGGCGGCAGTGAGTTCGATTCCAGTTCTAGAATAAGTCATTTTTATTTATGTGAAAAGACAAATAGTAATGTTGGTATTTATACAATACAAGATGCACTGGGGCCGGTCATAAGCGTGCGACTGTAAACGCAATAAGTTTTTTGATTCCCACTCGAGGAAATTATATATTTAACACTTTGATTTTCTCTCTCTGGTAACAAGGCAAAGCGCAGCGTTGGGCCACTCAACACGCAATGCCTTCAGAATTCGGCGGAATGTGTCTCAATGGGAACGGTGTGTCTTAGCACTAGGTTCCTAGGTTCCATCTACGAGTATATACCCTCCTATGTGCGGAATACAGCATAAAGCTAAAAATATATCTTACGTAGAGGCAAGTGAACTAATAAAACTTTTTTTTAAATAATTATTTTGGGAGCACTCCATTTCTCCATTCTATTTAAGAGTAATTACATGTTATATGACAGAACATAACGTCACGTCTTGTCTTATCAGAGTGGGAAATAAAAATAATAATTTGAAATAATCATTACTCCGAGTAGGAATCAAGCCCACAGGAGCCGAAATTACCGCCACTGTGCTATAGCGTCACGTTTGCCTCAGTCTATATCTATCTATGCTTATATTATAGAACTGCAGAGTTTGTTTGTTTGAACGGGCTAAACTCATAAACTATTAGTTTGAATTAAAAAAAATGTTTTTGCGTTGAATATTTAATTTATCAAAGAAGGCTGTAGTACATATTGTATCACGTTCATCTTTTCAATGTAATTCACTGTAACGGCGACCATCTCAAACTTACCACCGGCGAAGCTGCAAATACACTGCTAAAACTATACGAAATACAAGTAAAACCACAAAAAAAGCACTCGTCAAGACTACCTTAAGGCTGAGACACGTGAAATTTCATTAGCCCCGATAAATCGCGCATCGGTGTCGTCGACCCATTTAAAGAACTGGTACCAATGAAAGGTCACGCCGACCTTTAGTGAAATGCCGCCCTTCATTCTTGAACTTGGCTTACGAACTGAGGCGGAGACAAAGCTGGTAATTATATTAGATATTGTATGGATTCGCGAACAATTTTGTATAATTTTGTTTTATTTATATGATTTATCAAATATACACGTAGTGTCGGTAGAATACGTAGTGTTGATAGAAATATCTGATGGTCCCCTCCCCTCTGGTGGACTAAACGGGGCGTTTAGTTCCACCACTCAACACGTAACGTGTCGAAAGTTGAGCGGGGAGTGGGAAACAGAATATCACAACACTAGGTTCCCGCTGCCTGCACTGATTATATACGAGAACGATATTATTATAAAAATATATATATAAATATTATAAATATTTATATATATATTTTTAGCCTCACGCTGTATCCCAGCAGGGTAGGCAGAGGGAACCTGGGAACCTAGTCTTACGACACCCCGTTCCCGATAAGACCAGCGCAAGAAAATGAAAATAAAAAACATTTCATTTTCTTTAGTGGAAATTGAACCCAGAGCCTTTTATAGTCATACGCTTGTGGCCCCACCGCCACATGTGGCTTGAGTATATTTTTATTTTCATAATAAATTTTTATATATTATATAATAATAGAAATAATATAAAAAATCATTAGGAAAATAAAAAAAAAACAATTAAAATCAACTCTAAATTTAATTTAAAAATATTAAATTACAAAAAATTTTTCAATTTTCTTTACTAAGCACGAAATAACTCTTAAATTTGTCCCTACATGAAGTACGAGCAATAGTCCTTGCCCTTCGCTCTTAAACTTGCCCGTGAGTTTTATATTTCGTTAAAATTGAGTGCTTTCTTGTCATAATACATGAAAACTGTTAAGTAGGCAATACTTAACAGTTTTCATGTATTATATATATAAAGGGATTTTTAATATCTCTTTATTAAGTTTAAGCGGAGGAAACGTAGTGTTAAATTTCTTTGTACCCTTTCTCTCTACAATTTTAGAGGCGAAAAGAGTGTCAGCCTTAGACTGTATCACGCATGTAGCGAAATAGGCAGAAAGAACCTGGTCACAAGATATTTCGGTCTCCACACTTCTTCTGAATTCGAGACATTTTATAAATAGAATTTAATAATTGGCTTCACGTTGTATCTCGCATTTAACGGGGTAGACAGAGGAAACCCAGAGTTAAGACACTCCGTTCCCCAGAAATTGCAAGTCTTGTTACTAGAGCGAAGAAATTAAAATACTTGATTTACCAATTAAAAATCGATCCCACAAACGTCGCTGTGCCACGACCGCCTTAATTAGGATTTGAAGTCATAACCATCAGCTTTAGTAAAATATTTACCAAAGACACTTATTGATTCTTTAAAATTACAAATAGTCTAAAATGTAAACAAAATAGAATTTTCCTAGTTCTACTATTATATTTCCAAAGGTAATTAAATAAACATGTCGCCTTGCCCTTAAACTTTACTTAATATTCACGACTTTGTATCGCTAAAGCATATACTTATAGCGGAAAATATATTTTATACAATAAAAGATGCGAACCTCTATGGAACCTTAGCGTATGATTGTAAACCGGATGGTTGTGGATTCCAATCCCACTTGGGGAAATGAATTATCTTCATTTTCCCGCTGTGATGTCAAGACCAAGCGCTGCGTTGAGTTCCGCCATTAAACAGGTAATATCACTCAAGTTTATCTGTGGACGGGGAAATAAAGCGTATCGTCGTCGTACTATGCATTATTCTTTGAAATATGCGGAATACAGTGTAAAACTAAAAATAATATTCTTTTATTTTTTTTACCTTGTGGCAAAAACAATCTTTTTTCTTCATCCAATATTCCTCACATGATCCAGCAGGGCGAGCAATTATAAAACCGAACCCACAACCATCCAATTCAAAATGAATACTTTCAATAAATATCTACAGTTTTACCTTAAATCTCATAAATTGTACCACCAAATCATGACTTTTAGGTTAGTATGATTAATAGCTCATTTCGTCGAAACGCATCAACGTGGTGATGGGGTAATGGAAATATAATTATAGCTTATATCATTGGCGGAGATTAACAAATTCTCCGTTACAACCATCTGTTCCACTAACAGGGCTGGTTGTGATACTTCTAGGCAATGTCCTAGTTGTAGCTTAAAGTTAACCAAGATTATTAATGTTTCTGAGGTTAGTTGTGCCGCAGGAGCATAAGCATGTGACAGTGTGATTAAACGTGGCAGGGTGTGGGTTCGATTCCCACTCGAGGAAATGAAATATTTAATATTTAAAAATTGAGCAGTGGGAAAAGATGTATCTTGTCATTGAGATCCCTTTGCATTTCCACTATATACGGGATACAGCGTGAAGCGGAAAACTTCACTTCAATGGAACACCCTATTAAAATCAGAATCAAATTTGCCAATATTTTTATATCGTATTTAAATTCGACAAAGTGCGACGTTGAGTTCCATATTGTCTTAAAATCAGGCCAAAATATAGAACGGAGTGTCTTGACACTAGTGTTAAATTATTTTTATTTAAGAATAGGTCAAAAATTATATTGATTTAGATTGAAGAGAATTATATAAAGGAGAAGGAGTATTTAATGTTATTTAAAATAATTCTTTAATATATTATCTTTATCAAATAAATAATTAATTTTTTTTTTATAATATTATTGATAATATTTTTTACGCTGTATCCTGCACACTGCAGGGTAGGCAGAGGGATAGTTTAAATTTCAATTCGATATCTCCAAGCGTTCCTGAGATAAAGGCTCTTGACAGACAGACAGACAGACGGACGGACAACAAAGTGATCTTATAAGGGTTCCTTTTTTCCTTAAAAGGTACGGAATCCTAAAAATAAATATAATAGAAGAACATAAAATATTATACAGTAATAAATATTGTATTAATTTTATATTCTAAGTTATGATGTCAGTTGTAGACTAGTGGATTACACTTTACTAGGACATCTTAGCTCGTTGAGATCGTAATTTGTAAATTAAATATTTTATTAGATACAGTCAGATTACGTTGAGGCTATTCGTGGCGCAGGGGCACAAGCGTGCGACTGTTAGTGCGACAGGTTGTGGGTTCGATTCTCACTCAAGAAAATTAAATATTTTCATTTTTTTATGTGGTCTCGAAGCAAAGCATGAGGTTGAGTCCCGCCACTCGTTACCCAATGTCTCTGGTATTCGGTGGGATATAGCCTAAAGCTAAAAAAAATATTATGTTAGCGTACGCGTGTGCATTGTCGTACAGTTAGAAAATTACAGATTGGTAATGGTTTCAGGTTTGATTTACATTTGGTATAATTATAAAGTTTGGCTAGGTGGTTAATCCAGAAACATTTAAGCTAATACGACAGGTAAATAAGCGTAAATAATTAGTAAGTTATAGATTTTTTTAATGATTTTTATGAATTGATGTGTAAAACTATGTACAATAAATACATAATTAGTTATATTTTACATTTCTCATTTCACGTGTTATCTTTTTTACCAGAACGAGTAAATGTATTTTTTTTAATGAAAATATAAGGCAGACGAGCGTACGAGTCACCTGATAGTAAGTGATCACCGCCCCCCACGACCACCAGAAAAGCTGCAAGTGCGTTGCTGGCCATTAAGGTGGAGATAGACATGCTTTTTGAAGGTACCCATGTCATAACGACCTGGAAACACTGCTGCAGGTAGACCATTCCACAGTTCCGTAGCGCGTGGAAAGGAGTTTCTACGAAACCGCACAGTAGTGAAATGCCACGTATCGATGTGGATCGTATTGTGGCTTGTGACGTACTGTGCGGTTAGAAAATTCGGGGGCAGGTAACAGGTCAAACAGTTCTTTATACTACTTTATAATACTCCCCATGTTAAATGCGGTAGAAAACGCACGTCGCATTTACAGTTGCACGCTTGTACCCCTGTGCTACGACCGGTCTCACTTTCCATCTATTTTTTGAGACATTTCATATTGAGTGGCAAAACTCAACGCCGCGTTCTGTCTAGAGATGAGAGCGAAAAAATGAAACAAATTTATAAATCAAAATGGAAATCAGACCCAACACCGTTGCGTTTACAGTCACACGCTATGCCACTGCGCTACAATGGCCTCTAAAAAGAAAATCATATATTAGAATTGACTATATTACACTACATACATCAAATACCAAGATAACATTGAAATATTAGCTAAATTCACTATAATTTTCATCATTGTTAAGTATAGATATAAAGTGCGTCCCACGCGCACCCGCCAGCCATATAAGAGGAAATTCAGCGACATTATACCCATAATGCTACAATTTACGCGTTGTGGGTTTACCGTTATTTTACATAATTTACTATACGAATAGCAAACTTAGTGTATTATGTCAAAATATAAATAGTCTCTGTTCAGTTAAATCTTTAGTTTTTAGGGTTGTTTTCGAATATTCAATCTATATACACATAATGATAATGTACTGATCGGTGTACATGAAATATATATATGAGAAATTTAGTTATTATGAAGGAGTAGGTATTTATCAAAGTAATAGAATCCAAAACAATAATTTCTAAAATTTGACAAGAATTTTTTTGTGTTTATTTGTGCGTTGTTGGGCACTTTTCTCAGAAATGGTTTATTCGATAATCTTCCCCTTACATTTAGTATTTATTTTATTTCTATCGGTACATCAATAAAAAAGTTGTATCTATATAGTTATATAAAGCATTTTGTTTGATAAAATTACTACAAAATAAATAACTATTTTATTGAACTGGTTTCTTGTGTAAAATTATTGTTTTTAAAATGATATTACTAATAGAACCCGAAAAGTTATTCAGATTAACAAATAAATAATTGTGTGGAGATCAAGCGGGCCAAGCCGAGAACGGTTTGGAAAATATGAAGCTTTACTGGGTGTTTATGCACAGCCTAAACAAATCTGAATAATTTTCTTTTTCATAAAGATTTAATTATAACTTTCTAGTTTGAGGCCGGTTGTGGCGCAGCGGCACGAGGTGTGACTGCAAAACCGACTGGTTGTGGGTTCGATCCCCACTCGAAGAGATGAAACATTTACTTAAATTTATATTTCCATTTCTTCGCTCTGGTGTCGAGGTTAAGCGCGGCGTTGAGTTCTGCCACTCAACACGCAATGCCTCCAGAATTCGGCAGAAAGTGGGGAACGGAGTGTCTTAACACTAGGTTCCCTCTGCCTACCCTGCTGTGTGCGGGATACAGCGTGAAGCTGAAGCGTGCAGTTGAAGATTTATCTTTGAGTTAAGTCGCTCACCATGCCTCGTAAACTAGGCGGAAAGTGGGAAACGGAGTTCCTTAATACTAGGTTCCCTTTCCCTGCCCTGCTATATATAGGATACACTGTAAACCTAAATATATTTAAAAAACGGAATATATAAAACACTACGTACTACACTCTGCCTTTCCTGCAGTATGAGGGATACAGCGTGAAGCTAAAAAAAATTAAAGTTAACCTTAACGCTATGTCGGAAGTGGCACGCGCGCTACTGACCTACTTTCCATAGCGCTGTCCCGCTCTCGCATCTCAATGTGCTTCCGCCTGCATGGTCAAGGTTATATCTTGGTGGGAGATAGAATTTGTTGAGATTTTTGAGGATTTTAGTTCCTTAATAAATGATTTTTTTTTAATCTAGGTTCTTTGTAAGCTTTGGTAATGGTAAATAGAACATTTTTCAAAAAAAAAATTGTGAGGAAAAAATGTTGCACAGGACATAATAAATTCAAATTCTAATTCAAAATATTCTTTATTCAAATAGACTATTATAAGCTCTTTTGAATCGTCGAATGAACATATAAACAAAAAAGCTACCAAAAAGCAATAAAATATCATAGTAAGATTATATCAATATTTTAGTAGCTTTTATAGCAATATACTTAATACACAATATTCCAAGAATCCGAGGGAATTGGGAAACAGAGATTTAAATCTAGGTTCCCTTTGTCATCTCTGTGCCAGAAAAAGCGTATAACTTTATATTGAATTATTAATCCAACTAACTACTGTAATTATTAATCGTTCCAATTTCAGGATTTTAAATCAACGGGAAGTATAATTTATAAAATTTGAAAAACTTCAGCTTCCAGCCGTATGCACTGATTATGTATGAAATGAACTACAAATGTAAGTTTGTTATGATATATTTGTATGAACTATACAAATAAATTTTTAAGTAATTAGTCACTTTGTGCCAAATTTTATAACTGTAGTCCCACGGTAGGTTTTGATTATTCGGCGTATTTAATAAAAAGTGGAGTAAAAGCGATAAATAAATGCTAGTATCTTTTGATTGCATTGACTTAGAAGCAGCTTTTTTTGTGTGCTCCAAGTGATGATCTTAATATTTGTTATTAATTTTAGCTTAATCTCTTATCAAGTGGATCTCGAGATAAACGATCATGATCGACGGGCACACGGACAAAAAAATGATTCCATAAGGTTCCCGTTTTTAAATTATGAGGTACGGAACCCAACAAATCGGAACTCGTGATACAAAAAACTAAATATTTAAGCTTAAAGCAGCCATCTTTTCTAGATTAAAAAAGGAAGCCACGACCTCATTCCTTAAAAAAAATCCAAAAAAATGTTATAAAAAAACTTCTTTTGAGTAAAAATATTAAGTATATTGCATCACGGCATCGCTGAACATGTCGAGACATGTTTATAGGCACGTCGTCGTATAAAATACCGCTAGGTTCGCCAAAAATTTCTTCTCACAAAAGATTAAAGACGACCCATATTACATCTTGAGTCATTCGTTGCTAAATATTATGCAAAATTTTAGATTGACTTCGGAAACTTTAATTTTATTAGCTTTTCCGTTCGGTTCTCTTTGCCTATACCTACTTTTTCATATAAGATGGATACATCAAAGCTTTGTCCATCCGTAAGTGATTACACCCAGCCATTACCCCGTGCAACACCAGAGAAGCTACAGCTACGTGCTCTGCATGTTATAAGTTATATACCTAGGGAGAAAACTTAGCGTCGTAAGACACGTCGTTCCCCACGCACTGCTTAATTATACTTTGCATGTTGACGGGTGGAACTCAACGCCGCGCTTAATCTTGTTACCAGAGCGTATCATGAACAAGGTCATGAAGACAATTAATTGCATTGAACTGGAATCAAACCCACAACCGTCCAGTTTAGAGTCAGACGCTGTACCTCTGCGCCAACAAAAAGAATTGTACAAGTGTCGCCCGCGAAGATTAAAACAATAATATTATTATTTTTATTAAATAATTTTATGAATGTGAACTGTTATGTTTGGAATGTGAAAATTTATTTAAAAAAACAGACGACAGTGGAGAGTAATTCTTTCATGTGTGTAATTTTTACCTCAAAAGGTAAAACGGAAACCTTACGGGATCACTTTGTCCGTCTGTGCGTCAAGAGAAGTCAAGAGTCAACAGTCCTATCAAGATCTTTTATCTCTAGATCGCGTGGAGGTATCAAGCTGAAATTAATATCAAATATTCAGATCTATGGTCTCTTGAAGCACAGAAAAAATCATGCTTTTAAGTAAACACAATCAAAAAACTACGAGCATTTATGCGTCGGCTTTCTGTATTTTGTTTGAAATTCACTGAGTAATCAAAATATATAGGATACTTCCCGTGGACTACAGTTACGGAATTCGGCATTAAATGAGAACTTATAATACAAATAAAGGAAAAAACCGAAAAACGAAAATTTATGGGTCAAACATAGAAAAAATCATTACACTTTATTTATTTTCCATCGTTTGCTATAATCCCAAAAATTGGTACGAAAGCGTCGGTGGGCGAGTCGCGTCTCGTACTTCACCTGTTATTAAAAATACACTTCAATACAAACATGTTAAACGACAGATAGTAGAATAAAACAAATCATAATGTAGAATAAGGTAACCTCTGCGTGATGAGTGGATTTGGATGAAAATTACCTTTATTTAATATAGTTTACTACTCTACAGTATTTAAACATTCATCGAAAAAACATATTCTGCATTTAGGCAAAGGGAATCTAGCTTAACATAAGACTTTTCGTTCTCCATGTACCGCCGACTAAGGCAACGAAATGAAAATAAATAATTCCCTTGACTGGGAATCGAATTCACAGCTTATAAAGACATTTTTATATGATAGATAGTAAAATAAAACATGTAGAGTAAGGCAAAAAATGAATTTAATTTGTATAAATAGTTTTAAATCACCACCTATTAATCTCCAAAACTGAAGGCCCCACTTCGCCCTATTACTAAGAACCAGATTCGAACCCACAACCGTCGCGTTTTCAACCAAATAGAAAAAAAAGTCAATAAATTGTAATATAACATGACATATAGTAAAATAAAATATAACGCGATGTAGAGTAAGGCATTACCGCGCTGCGGCGCGTGGTGGGGGTAGAAAAGTAAAAGTCTAACTGTACCCGCATTCGCTCTCGCCACTGACACACTTAGGTTTTGTGTTTGCTGAATTTTTGCGAGTAACGGTTCTGAGTTTAAATATGTTGAACTAGTTTTTTTTTGGTCATCCTTGTGGTTTGATGACTCTATCGTGGTATAATTGGCGTGGCGATCGAATGCGGTAGTTGTGGATTCGTTTTCTTTTGGGTTGATTAGGAAAGTAAAAAATGCTGACAATATTATTATACAAATTGTAACAAGCTTGAACGCTTAATAGCTTGAACGATTTCTAAGAGGCGCAGGTTCAAATGCCGCTCCGTTAAAAAAAAATATATATATATAATACGTATTCTATATACTAAGAATATATCTTTCTATTTGATATAGATTTTCGCCCTTGCCGTTACTCAGTGACTTCAAAAACTATTCCACCTGCCTGAGCAGAATGATTATCGAAGGTTTGTTTTCAGATTGCCTTGTAGAGTTCGGGTTATGCGAGAAGAAACAAATACAACAATAAAATAATATGGAAAATCTGCACTAAACAACTTAATCGTAGAATCATAGACTGTTGTTTAGTTTTTCATGTAAAAAAATAAAAAATATTTTTTATGTTTTATAGAACCTCTACGAACGAATTACTACGAACTTAGTCTTAAGATCTATTCAGACACTTCTGTTCCCCGTTGTCCAAAAAATTCTAGAGGCAATGCATGTTGAGTGGCAAAAGTCAATGCTGCGCATTCCCTCGGTACCAGAGGTGCAACATAAAAGCATTAAATATTTAATTTCCTCGTATAGGATTCAAACCTACCACCTTGCTAACCTACCACCTAGTTGTACGCTTGTGCCCCTGCGCTACGACTGATCTCATTTAATTATAAAAAATATTTTTTAATCATATTTTATTCTATAAATTACTCATAATTAACCAATGTTTTATACTAAAAATAACATATTTACTACTTTGTAAGTACGTTTGTTATTAAAAAAATATAATAATTACAGACTAAATTAACATGCAAGAAAACAATTGTTAAAAGGAAATCGAAATTACTGCTCGCTTATGCTCTAAATAATGAAAAAAGGAGTTGAAAGTCCTTGACAAAAGTATTACATCTTAAAATATATAAATAAAAAAAAACTAGTGGTCAAATGAAAGAATTGAATTAAAAAAAAGTTGTGGCTTCTACTGTTTAACAGTTACAGTAGTAATACAATACAGAACTATATCTCTTTTTTTTAGCTTCAGGTGTTATCCCGCATATCGAAGGAGTCCATTTTACTCATAAATTCAAGACATTGCGTGTTTAGTTTCGGACGTCAACACTATGCTTTGCCTTATTAGGACGAAAAAATAAAAAGAATTAAAATACTTATTTAGAAAACGTATAAAAATTTGAACGCAGCGGGACTCGAATCCGCGCCTCCTGGAGTCCCGCTGCGTTCAAATTTTTATACGTTTTCTAAATAAGTATTTTTCTTTCCTAAGTGTGGAATAACACTTTAAAAATGTTTAAAAATAAAAAGAATTAATTGTCCTGACTTAAAATTGAACATATTTCATGTACATCTCAATGTATTTAATTTTGATGTTTATATTTAAAGATCGAACCCACTACCATTGTGTATAATAAAGCATTTTCCACATGCACTATACACTTTTCTAGGAATAAAATGTGTTTTTCCGATATAAAGCAATTCTAAATTGCTCGCCCATCCTCAATATAGAATGGAAACTGAATATATGTGATACGAGTTAGACTGGACCAACTTGTTTAGACACAGGGCTGTCACATTCAGAAGATTCAGAAATGATCTTGCAAATAAACAAGGAAAAATATATTTTACATTTAGATTTACATTAACCTTTTTCACATTTAAATTCTACCTCTCTCTCCCTTCATACATACAATATTATATAAAATTACGTGAAGATGTCCCTTTGTTTAGTACTTTTCCAAAAAAAGTAAAAATAATTGACCTGTTTCATAAAATACTTTCATTTCCCCGCTCTGGTAGACAAAAAAAAGCGGCGTTGGATTCCGCCACTAGTCACGTAATGCCTTCATAAGTTTGAAAAACGTGAGCCGGTTTTCACAATAGCTTTTAAAGTGACAACCCTATTCTCAGTGTGTCGGTAATAGTTAGTGTCTACACGCTCGTAGAAGGTTTAGGCCGCGGTGGCCGGATGGTATTAAACTAATCACTGTATTTTATTTACAACGTCTGCCGATTTGCCCTACATTTGTTGAATGTTTTTGTTTTGTTTTTTTTTTTGTTTGCTTCACGCTGTATCTCGCATATAGTAGAGTAAGTATAAGGAACCTAGTATTAAGACACGTTTTACCACCGCCTTACTTTCGATACATTGCGTGTTGAGAGGCGGAATTCAACGCCGGGCTCTATCTTGTTATAGAGATGCTAGACCGAAGAAATAGAGGACATTTCAATGACGTTTTCTAAAATGAAAATTACCACCTCACCTGATGGTAAGTGATTACCGCCGCCCACGACCCCGTGCAACACCAGAGGAGCTACAGGTGCCTTGCCGGCCTTTAATGTGGAGATAGACGCGCCTTTTGAAGGTACCCATGTCATATCGACCTGGAAACACTGCCGCGGGTAGGCCATTCCAAAGTTCCGTGGCGCGTGGAAGGAAGTTTCTACGAAACCGCACAGTAGTGTAATGCCACGTATCCAGGTGGTGTGGATGACATTTAAGCTTGTGACATACTGTGCGGTTAGAAAATTCGGCGCTAGGTAACAGGTCAAACAGTTCTTCAGAACACTCCCCATGCATAAATACGCTGTGCGTTCTCTACCGCATAAATGCGGTAGAGAACGCACAGCGAGGAGACGTCTCCACGCAAAGCCAAAGTGTCAAGCCTTTCACAGATAATTGAGTCCTCAATGATTCGAATTCGAGTCAAGCTAATACTGGGCTGGTTTTTTTTTATGGAAAAGGACAAGGCAAATGAGCGTTCGGATCACATGGTGGTAAGTGATTATCGCCGCCCACAACCCCGTGCACATCAGAGGAGGTGCAGTACAGGTTCGTTGCCGGCCTTTAAGGTGGAGATAGACGCGCTTTTTGAAGGTATGTATGTCCTATGTCATATCGACCTGGAAACACTGCCGCGGACATGGGAACAGTAATCCGTACGAGGCCGAACCTGGGCCCTATACAGGGCCAATCGGTGTTTTGGCGTGGAGTACCGTCTCGCTCTGCTGTGTTTCTTTTAGCCCTAACATATAAGTCACTTATGATATTAACGCGATTAGAAATATTTATAAGAACATATATTACATATATTGAAGTCTGTATTCGATTTCCAGTGACAAAAAACAGTAATTTAATTTTTCTCATATTTTTTTAAAAAGAGTGAGAGTTAAGATGTTTTTGTTAGTTGTTGTTAGTTGTTAAGATCTGATGATCTTTAGATCTACACTACTGTATGCGAAATACAGCATGAAGCTGATAGAAAATATTTGAGTTAAAGATGCTAGTAGATCGTATATATATAAACGAACTCGCAACTATTCACGTCTTCAGTCTAACACTCCACAAGAAAATGTATTTCACAAAGACCACAAAAAGCACATTTTATCGTGTATTTTTAATATTGAAAAAAGAATTGAGATATTGTAAAGGCGTAAAGAATACATTTTTATTCCGCGACATCCCAAATACGGCTGTCATAATAACTGTTGTGCTGAAATTAATAAAGTGGTGGAACCGGAACGGGGCCTCCCACTACTTATTTTTAACTTTATATTTAAAAAAGGCAGAGAAATTAGTCACTCATCTGCCTCATCATGTGAGATAGAGTCAGAGGAAATCCAATTCTCTGCAATACTTTACAAGGTTATCTGAAACTATTTTAACCAGATCGGTTTATAAAATCTATTTTCGAATACCTTAATATACGTGCGATTGTAAACGGGACGGTTATGAATTCGATTCTCACTAGGGCCAATGAAATATTTCATATTTTCATTTTCTCGCTTTCTTAATGAGAAGAGCGTGGCGTTGAGTTCCGCCACTCAACACCCTATGCTTAGAAAATTTAACGAAAAGCTTAGAACGGAATAATCTTGATGGGAACGGAATGTCTTATCGTTAAGTATCCAGGTTTCCTCTGCCGATCCCGCCATATGGATACAGAGTGAAGGTAAAAAAATATATACGTGATTGTGGCTAAAATAATTTTAAATTAAAATTAAAAAGATATTATTACTTCTGTATACTATAATAGTATTATTTAAAAAAATGGAAAGCGACATTTGAACTCGATATCTTACGATTCAGTTATACAGATAACTAATAACTAAATTCTGTTATTAGCATTTGTATAACTTTTACAAAAAAATATATTTTTATCTAAAACCTTATATAGCTGTGACTTGTATAGTGCGTTGTGCTGTATAATTGTATAATTGGACGGTACGTAGAGAACGGAGTGCTCCTACACTAGGCTCCTTCTGCCTGCTAAAAGCGATAAAACGTGATTTATACACACAAACTTTAAAAATGTAGAAAAGTAATAAAAAATACCTATATCTATCTTTTTTTTAGTATCTCGCTATATCCTGCACACAACAGGGTAGGCAAAGGAAACCTTGTGTTAAGACACTACGTTCCCCGACGCCGCGCTTTGCCTCAACACGAGAGCGAAGAAATGAAAATATAAATTTAAATAAATATTTCATTTTCTCGACTTGCGATCGAACCCACAAACAGTCGCGATCAGTCTCACTAAGTGCCACTGGGCTACGACGTAATTTCTATCTTATTCCTCAAATAAAATATAATAAATCAAAACATTTGTTCAGGATCTACAGTTCCAGTTAAAGTCATTCACGTGCGCGCCGGCGCGTGCCTGACAAGTCTAGATTTTAGAATCGATATGTCCGCACAGAATGTCAATGTTAAGAGAAATTATACTATGACTAATTTACGCATGTGGTTTCGCTTGAGAAATTTATTTTTATTTTTAAGTATATTATGCTTATACTTGGATAGGTAAAGTTCTTATTCTCTATTCACGAAGCCATTAGATAAAAGGTAAACAAATCAAAGAAAGGTTATTTTATAGGTCGAAATTGATGAAGCTTAATATAGTATATAAACAAAAAAAAAATTATGATATAAAAGACTTATAGATATTTTATGATATATATACTTATAGATATTTTATGATATGAAAGAATGGCAAAAAAGATTTATGATGGAAAAGTGAGCGGTAAGAGAGGTAGGGGGAGACCTCGGTTGACCTTCGAAAACACAGTATCAAAGATACTGGAGGAAGGTCACGTAAAAAGCATGAGGACCCCCCGAAGGGCATGTGTGAAGAGGTTGATGACAGTGGACGAGGCGAAAGAGGTATGTAGAGACCATAGCGTTTGGCGCTCCGTTCTCTCTGACTACCCTGCAAGGGATAAAGCGTGAAGCTAAGTTAAGTTAAGTTAAGTTAAAGACTTGTTAACGTAACCGACGAATGTTCACATGTACAATGTGCAATCTTATAAAATTTCGATTCTTTATTTTAAGATTCTTTATTCTGTTCTGTTTCTGTTCTGTTCTGTTTCTTATTTTATGGCTTTTAGGCGTGCCAGTAGAGCACAGATTCTTTATTCTCTCCTTTCCACAAATTTTTGACATTGACATGACAAATTTTTTAGCACGTATTATTATTAATTGATATATTTTTTAATGCGGCGTTGAATACCGCCACTCAACACGCATTGCCTCCAGAATACGACGGAAAGTGAGGAACGGAAATGGAAACGAAGTGGTGCAACATTAGGTTCCCCGCCACCTTTTGCATACCACGCTATGTGCAAGATACAGCATGAAGCTAAAACAAAATTGATATAATATTACATAATCTTTGTGTGTTTACCTCTTAGTCTATAAAACTAAATTAGATTAATTAATTTAATTATTTCACTAAGTGCGACCTTTCCCTGACATACGATTATAGACGTAAGTCACCTGTTCCTCCAGACCACATACCAAAATAGCTCTACCATTTCACGTGACAGTAATTACCTGCTTAAATAAAAAACGAATGGTCTTAAATCGTTATAATATGTACTATGTATGTAACTGGAGCTTTTGCACCTTTTAAACTTTTTGAGATAAAAAAATATATATAAAAAATATGGTGATTGATCGTGCCTCACTGAACACAATGGCTTGGAGCTATAATTGGACTTATATTTTTTTAGTAATGTATAAAAATTGTAACGTACGTATTTTTAGGAATTTGAACCCGCGGCTCTTGGAAACAGTCCAATAGTTCTAAAACCAATAAGGCATTCTGTATCATCAATTTTTATTAGGTCGAGCTGTAACTATGTAAGAAATCTTTTTTTTTATCAGCTTCACGCTGTATCCCGCACACAGCAGGGTAGGCAGAGGGAACCTAGTGTTAAGACACTCCGTTCCCCACTTTCTGCCGAATTCTGGAGGCATTGCGTGTTGAGTGGCAGAACTCAACGCCGCGCTTAGCCTCGACACCAGAGCGAAGAAATGGAAATATAAATTTAAGTAAATATTTTATCTCCTCGAGTGGGGATCGAACCCACAACCAGTCGGTTTTACAGTCACACTTTGTGCCGCTGCGCCACGACTGGCCATAAGAAATCTTAGATCCTGAATTACACATACTTCTAAATATTGTATCATCTTAAGACTTGTCATTTATATGTTGATTAGATGACAATAAAATATTATAGTACCATCAATCTGGTCTGATGATGGCGGATGGAACCATGAACTCCCTACTAGTAAACATATGAGTGTTTTTAGTTTTTTAAACTACCAATTTATTAGTTTTACACATCTCACGTAATGTCTTTTAATATATTCAATTGATTAAGTAATATTTAAAACCTAATGACCACCAAATTCTGTTTAAGCAAGGAAACTGTGTCAAGAAGGTTTGATGTTCAGTCATCAGTCGTCAAATTCTACATCCTCAAATATATATACATGAATGATTAAAACGTAATGGTTTTATTAATGGCGATGAGTCTTCGTGACCCCCTTTAAAGAGGATCGGAAGAAATGGTCAAGATTGAGATTAAAATATATACACTTACTTATTTAGAAAACGTATAAAAAATTGAACGTAGCGGGACTCGAACTCGCGCCTCCTGGAAACCGACCAGGCGCTCTGACCACTAAGCCATACGTTCTCGCCAAGCTACGTCGAAATTTTTATACGCTTGTTACAACTTATTTATGTTGTTAGTATCTCTGTAGGGAGATTTTTACAAATTTCCGCTACCCAAAGATAATTACTAAGAATTATCGTTTGGCAAGAGAGAANCAACATAAATAAGTTGTAACAAGCGTATAAAAATTTCGACGTAGCTTGGCGAGAACGCATGGCTTAGTGGTCAGAGCGCCTGGTCGGTTTCCAGGAGGCGCGGGTTCGAGTCCCGCTACGTTCAAATTTTTATACGTTTTCTAAATAAGTATTTTTCTTTCCTATGTGTGGAATAACACTTTAAACATGTTTAAAAATATATACACTTTTTATTTTTTTCGGCTTCACTTTGTAGTCCACATGTCGCAGGGTAGGTAAAAGGGACCTAGTGTTAAGACACCCCGTTCCCTACTTTCCGCCGAATTTTCGGGGGGTTAAGTGTTGAGTGGCAGAATTCAATGCCGCGCTTTTGCCTTGGTTCGAGAGCGAAGAAATTAAAATATTAATATATAAAAATTAATCGTCCCGAGTAGAGATCGAACCCACAACCATTACAGTCACATATTTGAGCGACAACCTCGCAATATTTACTTTTTTTAATGCTGTAAAAAAGTTGTGATTAAGAAATTTGTTTTGCTTCAAAATGCCTAAAATATTTAAACTTTCTCTTATGCTGTTGACTAATAAAAGAATTTTATATCTATAGTACAAGTACTCGTATATTAAATTAGTAACCGTAATGTTGACAATATAAAATATGTCTGATAAAAAAAAATACGATTAATAAAAAAATTACAAATCAATTCGGGGTTGACTTCCGACACTCAGCACACAATGCTCCCAGAATTTGGCGGAAAGTGGGGAACGCAAGTGTCTTAATAGGGACGGAGTGTCTTAACACTAGGGTCCCAGGTCCTCTCTGCCTACCCTGCTATGTGTTGGAATCAGCATGAAGCTAAAAATATCCCATTCATTTTACTTTTTCGGTCACCTGATTCAAAAAGTCCACTTCTAGTTTATTCACAACAATACAACTAACACTAACTTAATGCAGGTTTACTAATTTAAGCACCGAAGACTGAAATCCATGCTAGTGCAACAATTGAAGTATTAGCCCTTTTAAAACCCCGTAACGATTTTATTTATTTATTTTTTATTTGATTTATTTATTTTTTTTTTCAATAATATTTCTAAGTAGGAGCTGTGAGTTACGATCAGATCGGATGGCGATATTTTTATGAGACTGAACCACAACTCTTTCAATTGTATATTAAATTTAGTATGTACAAAATAACATCTGAAAATGATTGAACAACCGCGTTCTTAAAGTTTAGTTTTACACTGCATGCTTACAAATGTTTCATTTTAACCCTCGACTAAAATGTGTCCCCGAAGTAAATGTGTCGTGTCTGTGTGAGGTATCGTAGCTCACAAACGAATGAAATGATTATGATTAAGGTTTTTGTTTGTGAAAGGTGATTTAATTAAGCGTTTTCTTAGCCACGATTCAAGAAAATATATTCATCCAATTAATAAGTCGCAACTTTGGAATGGCCTACCTGCGGCAGTGTTTCCAGGTCTATACGACCTGGGTACCTTCAAAAAGCGCGCGTATCTCCACCTTGTCGGCCGGCACGCACCTGCACAAAAGCTCCTCTGGTGTTGCACTGGTCCGCGGTGGGGGCGGCGGTGATTTATTGTGCATTCCCTTACAGAAACAATCAATCTATCAATGAATCAATTTAAAACTTCTCAACATTCATCGGATTCATCGCTTTCCCGGGATAGGAGGTTCGAGCGGTACCTGGTATTTGTGGCTTAAACATAAGCTTACTATTAGCTTCTAAAAGGATATTTATATATCTATCAGTTTTATATTATGTCATAAGGAATATATTCGAAGGAAGATCTCAACACTAAGTCCCTATGTTCCCTTTGCTTCACCTTTGTGCGGAATACGGTGTGAAGTTAAAAAAAATATACGCCAAATAAAATGAATTGCAAATGTATTGACCGACATACTGTTATAATGAAGTGATTTGGACTCTATAAAGTGACACAAGTGTAGGCCGAAATCCAAATATTTTTTTTTATGTGGTGATTTTATTGACATCTAAAAGAAAGAACTTACTGTTAAACTTGTTTTTTATCGCTTTATTCATATTTCTTTTCAAATAATTTTCATAATATCATAAAAAAGTTGATATTGAGGCGATACGTCGTCTAACTGTAACCGCGAAGGTTGTGGGTTCGATTCCCATGCCGAGTAATGAATTATTTTCATTTCCCCAATCAGGTAGCAAAATAAAGTGTTGAGTTAAAATTAACAACAATTATAAGCAACACAACATGCAACGGTCGAGGCCGGTCGTGGCGCAGCGGCACGAGGTGTGACTGTAAAACCGACTGGTTGTGGGTTCGATCCCCACTCGAGGAGATGAAATATTTACTTAAATTTATATTTCCATTTCTTCGCTCTGGTGTCGAGGTTAAGCGCGGCGTAGAGTTCTGCCACTCAACACGCAATGCCTCCAGAATTCGGCAGAAAATGGGGAACGGAGTGTCTTAACACTAGGTTCCCTCTGCCTACCCTGCTGTGTGCGGGATACAGCGTGAAGCTAATTTAATTTAAATTTACAACATGCAACGTCTTGAAAATTGGATGGAAAGTGGGTAAGTGTCTTAAAAGTAGGTTCCCTACCCTGCTATATGCGGGATAAAGCGTGAATGTGCTTATTTTTTAACCACAAAACCTTTAAAATATATTAACCATATGGTAATGTAAAAACATGACAATTGAACACAGATGTAAAAATTTGAATCACGTACAAAGTTTATAGGCGTGGACTTGTTTTTTTTTTCAAAACCGCTACGCATTACAATGTTACCGCTACTTATTTACATTATTTTAAATCTACTACAGGTTGTCTTGTGAATACCTTACTTTACTACTGTTTCGGCTGGTTTTTTTTTCTAATATTTTGACAAATCTCTCACATTTTTGGAGGAAGAGATAATGTCGTAAAAAACATTCATTTTTTGATGGCTTTTCCGCGTATCAGATGGAGCCAAGTACTAAGACACTCCGTTTCCTGCTTTTACTGAATTTTCGTCGAAACAAATCATGTCGGGTGGTGAAACTCAATGCCACGCTTCGTCCACCGAAACAGAGAAATGATAACAACCCGAGCGGAGATCGAACCCACAAACGCTGCTGGACTGTGCCACGATTTCTTTCTTTTATTTAGAAATTTTAAAAAATCATCTGTTTTATAAAAGACACAAATTCTATACTTATCGACAAGCAAAACGTCTACGAATATTATCGAAGTATCACATATAATGACAAAAAGAGCTTAATTTAAAATAAGCTAACAAAAGAAAAACAGTAATCTACAACTATAAATCGACATTCAATATACTAAACATAAAGAAAAACATACGAAAAAGAACCAATTAAAGCTGGCCAAATTTTACTTACCAAAATTTATATATATTACTTAAAAAAAGTACCAATTTTACCCAATAAAAGTACTATAATCAATAAAAGAATCGAATGTTATACCCATAGCTAACAGCTAACACAGCGCGTTAGTGTGCCGTGCTCGGCGGCGACGTCGGCAGTGGGTCAAGAAACAAGGTCGACATTTCTCTTCGATGTACCATTTATAACTAACATAAGGTGTTATACGAACTAAAATGTTATAGAACGTGTCTTTGGATTACAATTACATCAGTTTTGTTGTGTTTTTAGTAAATATTGTGTAAATAACATGGATTTATAAGGAATAAATAGCTAAATAAACTAAGAAAGAAACTAGAAAAAAAAAAAATTCTTCAATAAAAGTATTAAACTACATCGGTTAGCATTTTCTATATTTTTCAGAGTAAGTATAGAGATGGTAATAATAAGTCACTAAATTCTCATTTTACAATTTTTCTAGAAGGCAAAAAAAAATACTGTAATAATTTCCGCTGAGATATGTTATACTTAAATTTGACGAATCCTTGAGGCATCGCGTGTTGAGTGGCGAAATTCAACGCCGTGTTTTACCTCGTTACAATATTACATATTTCATTTCCCCGAGTGGAAATCGAACAAACAACCGTCGCGTTTACAAACACACCCGTGTGTCCCACTCATACCTTCCAAGCCTCATATAAACCAGTACAGTAAATAGGTCGATATCAGACTAATAAATAGGAAATATACCTATTACGGACTGCGGTACAGTTTGAAACACGTGGGCGTCGCCGTCGTTGGTGCGCTTCTATTGATTTAACGAATGTTCTTACTTTATAATATATGGTATTCAGTTTAATAAATACTATTGTAAGACAGTCAGCATTTGGCTGTAAACGCGAGCGTTGTGGGTTCGATTCCCATTCGAATCTGGGAGGGAAGCGAAGAACGGAGTGTCTTGACACTAGGCATGTTGATATGGCGTGCAGCACTAAAGAAATATTATAACTTTAGAAATATTAGGTAGACAGGGAGAAAAAGTAAGTCGTTGAAGTTAAGACCGTCATCTCAGTTCAAGGGCATGCGCGTGCGACGGTAAACGCGACGGTTGTTGGTATTTCACTTGTGGGAATGAAATATTTAATATTTTCATTACTTCACTCTGGTAACGAGGCAAAGCGCGGTGTTGAGTTCCGCCACTCAATACGTAATGTCTCCAGAATGCAGCGGAAAGTGTCTTAATCACTAGGAACCCTCCGCGTACCCTGCTGAGAGCAGCTAGTACCGGCATACAGCTTTAAATATTTTTTACATACTTTAATTTACAGAAACATTTTTTTTTATCTTCACGCTGTATCTCGTACATAACAGAGTAGGTGAGTTCTCATCTGGGAACCTAATGGTAAGTCACTTAGCGCCACGACCAGTCTCAAAGTAACAGTAAAAATATAAAACAATAATATAAAACATCGAAATTACTAAATGTACAATATTAACAGACAAATGTGCGACTTTTTATTGGTATTGGTAATTTATAACGGTCAGAGGTGAGGAGCTTTCACTTGTTTTTGTTTACATTTATAAATGCCTCTAGCCTGAAGACAATGTAACGTAGTTGAAAGATATTATAACTTTAAACGAAACGAATTCGGCCAGTAGTGACGCATGGCCAAGCCTGTATGTACCACGATAGGTTGTGGGTTCGATTTCCACTTGAGGAAATGAAATATTCACTATTTTCATTTCCTCCGCTCTGGTACCGAGGCGAAGTGCGGCGTTGATTTCCGAGGAACAGAAGAGTCTTAATGGAAAAGGAAAATTTAAATTTAGGTTTCCTCTGCCTTCCCTGGTATGTGGACAGCGTGGAGCTAAAAGATAAACATTAGTTATGAGTGTAATTCTTAGCAGTTTTACCCAGTATCCCGCTTCGCTTCGTTCCTCACTTTCCGCTCAATTTTGGTGGACGTTGAGTGTTCAGTTCAACAGCATTCTTTACCATTTTTTGGGTTATTGCGTTTTAGCTTATCAAAATTAAGAAATTTCGTCGGCCATATTTCTGCTCATTTAGAGACATATGTATGGATTGGGTTAGTCTTACTAAAATGAGAAATCCAAATTTATATTACCTCGATTCTTTCGAGTTAGAATCGAATCCACAATCATCACATGTACAGTCAGATCCATTATTTCAAATACATATATATGTAACTTAATCTTTTGTCTGTACTTACAAAGCCTATTATTACTAACACTGTGGCCTACACAACGTCCCATTTTTGCCTACACCACGTCTAGTTTGCTATGTAAATGAATGATATGAGTGGGAGTGTTTAATTGTTTATTGACCTGGATGCTAGTGTCGTATAATTTTCAAGGATAGTGTTTAAAATTATTCATATAATATATAGTTAAAAAAAAAACCTAAAAAAATATGCTTTCCAACACCAAGTGACAGAAGTGCTATAGAATGTGCTCGAAACTATAAATTGTATCAGCTTGAAATCGAATAGCTTACTTGTAACCCCTGAAATTCTGAAATTCAGATTCTGGCTCCTTCATCACACCAGCTCGTTGATACCATAATATTATATTATCTACTAAGCTATGTAGGTATAATTCCCAAATTTCATGAGGATATATATTTTTTTAGGTTTACGCTGCAATACCGCACATAAGTGGTTAGGCAGAATGAACCTGAGAACCACACTTCTTGGGAATTATGGAGGCATTGCGTATTGGCTTAACTTAACGCCACGTTTCGTCTCGATGCTAGATCGAATAAAATTAAAATATTAAATATATAATTACCTCTAGTGTCAATCGAACCCACAATCTGTCGCGTTTACAGCCACACAGTTGTAGCCCTGCACCATGACTAGGCCAGTCTATTATTACAATTAGTTAATTTTATTACATGGATACAGTTCGACCTAATAAAAGCGCGTTAATAAGAGTAATATATAACTTATATTAAATTTGACAGATTTTGAATTTAGCGCGACGGTTACGTAAAAAAGCAGTTTCACTCTTTTCCCCACAAATCAGGGAAGAGAGGAAGGAGAGTCTGTTTTTCATTTCCCGTCCAATTTTCGAAACGTAATAACTTGAGTGACGGGACTCGACGCCGCCTCTTGTTACCAGAGGAACGAAGTGAAAATAATATGTTCCTCCTATTGGGGATTGAACCCACAATCTTCATGTTTACAGTCATACATTGTCAGGAGCGAAACGTTAGGCCTTTCCTTTAACTAAATGTATTTTTGGTTTCACGCTGAATTCCACATATAGCAGGATAGGCAGAGGGAACCTAGGAACCTAGTGTTAAGACACATTAAGATACTTCCGCTCTCTCCACTTTCCACCGAGTTTTCGAAGTATAGCGTGCTGAGTGGCGAACGTCAACGCGCAAAATCAAATCCAAACGCTTTCTTTCGTTACCAGAATAAGTTAAAGGAAATATTAAATATTTAAATTCCTCGAGTGGGAACCAAACCACATGTACGTTTACAGTGGCACGCTCATACCCTTGCCACGACTAGCCTCAAACTATTTAAATGAAATGAAAAATCAATAATTAGACAGAAAATCTGTTCTTAATCCGATTATATTTTAAAAAGTCCACCATATTAGGTTATCTCATGTCAATTACAATTAACATCTGCATAGTATCGATAGTAATCGAACCCCCACCCTCTGTGACCCCGAGGCCCACTTCACTGTGCCACATACCGTAATCAACCGGACTGTGGCACAGATATTTTGGAGAATACTTTCATTCAACGTGAAGTTTATAGTCTGAGACGTGACTGAGCTTTTGGTTATATTGTTTTTTCGATGAGAACAATTTAACAGGACAGTTAAAATTACTAATAAAGAAATTTTATTATATTAATCTGATAAAATATAACGTAAAAAATTTCAGTTGCATCTTCTTTATATAAATCTATTATGGAACTTAAGCGATAAATTTTAATATTTCAAATATTTGTTTCTCCAGTCTTATTATTTATTATCATAAATAAGCTAGAATGATAGATAGTAAAATTCAAAATAAAGTTATATAAACAAGGTGCGTCTAAACGTAATCAACGGTTATAGGTTTGATTCCCACTCGAAGGAATGAGTTAATTTTATATCTAGGCAAAGAATGGCGCTAAAGTTACACTACTAAACACGCAATATTTTGAAAACTGAACGACACGTAAGTCACATAGTGATGTTACTCTAGGTACCTTCTACATTGCAACATGCGGCATATAGCGCGAAACTAAAAAAAAAGATCTATTGTTTATCTCTTTATGATAGAAAGAAGCGTGAATATTAAAGATATTGAATATTTGCATATTTATTTTCACTTATACTTATAGCAATCTACTGTATACAATATCAACAATCGTCTCTCAGACTATAAAAATCTACACTACCAAAATTCAATCGTAAAATAAGCATTGACAAAGCAAAATATCTTCTAATAACGTTACTATAAAGTTTCAAATGTAACAAATATATATTTTAACTGTAAGTTAAAAACTTACAACTGTAGTTAGTTAGCGTAATGGTTGTAGTTGAATGTTGACTTTTATTGTTATTTAGTCATTTTCAGGTTTTTAAAAGAAGAAGAAAAAAAGTAGTGCCATTTCACTCCTTATCTTTATTAGCAATTACCAGCCCTCGTGGTCAAGTCGATAGTATTAGTTATTCTGAGTGGCATACGTTGAAACTATTAACATGATTTATAATAAAGCCTTCCAAGAACTGTCTAATATTGGTAAAAGCTTTTTTAATTCAAAGCAGTAGTTCCCGAGATCAGTGCGTTCAACCGAACCAAATTCTTCAGTAGTATAATATTAATTTAAAAGTAAACCGTAAACGTGATGGTTGTTGGTTCTATCCCCACTCGGAGAACGAATTTTTTTATATTTTAATTTCATAGTTCTAGTAACGAGGCCCCACTAATATTTGAACCCACAACGTCATCATTATTCTGATTACACAAAAATAACGTTACTTAACACTAATATTAGTATTCACTAACACATAGTGACCCACTTCTCTGCTTTTACTATCTTTATTGTATTTAGTTAATTGCTCACTCTTGAAATAACTTGAAAATGCCGTTATCAATGACTTTGTAATTTGGAGTGACTTCAAGTGAATTTGGGCTACTCTTGTTTTTTATTTGGAGGCCTTCGTCGCGCAGTACCACAGCATACGACTAAAGGCGACGGTTGTCGGTTCAATTCCCGCTTGAAGTATGAATTATATTTATTTTTATTGCTCTAGTAAAAAAGCGCTGCTTTGACCACGCGGGCGAAGAGATAAAGAAAATCGACAAGACAAAAACAATTAAACCACTAATAAAAAACTACACATTTTAAGTACATATTTTTTATTCGACCCAAAAGAACACCAACACCAATAAATGTCAAAATAAAAAAAAAAACAATATATATGAAACAATCAAACAAATAAAAAAATCAATAATACTATTAAATATTATAAGTATCAACAAAAAAATGTTTGATTTCAAAATTATTACAAAGTTCAATTGTTCTGATATATAAATGATTTATATAGAAAAATAGCTAAATTAATAACTTTTTGTCAAAGTTGTTATTTTTTTTAATACAATCAAACGCCTGCATTGATTTTTAGTAAATAATTAACTTCTATTTAAGAAGTAGTATTATATGAAATAATAATTGATTGACAATTTTCTTAAAAATCTTTATAGAAAAGTCGATAACTTTAAATATTTAGTTAATGTTTTAAAAAAATAATTCTTAACTTAAATCTTATATAAAGTATATATTTTTAATAATAAAATTTTTAACTTTATAATAAGAAAGTATATATTTATATTGAGAGTTATTATTCTGAATTATTCTATTAAATATATCTACAATTTTATTTTATTTTATTGAAACTTTATAAAAGAAATGGTAATGAACTCAACATTACCAATATTTTTTTAAATTTCAATTTTATTGCTGTTTATTGTTTACCTTAATTTTTTTTTCTATTTTCATACATTTTAGACATCAATTATACAAAATTGAGCCTTAAAATGTATGTTTTATTTACTTGAGAATTTTGTAGTATATTTAATTGATTACAGAAGTTTAATATTTTTATAAAACGTTCAAACATTGTCAAAGAAAGTGATGTCTTTGATTATAAAACATGAAAATCTAACTTTTCTAAAACAGTTTCTAAATATAATAATAAAATATAAAATATATCTGTTACTTTATACTTAAATATCAGTCAATGTAATTAATTATATATAATTTAAGTCGTTTAGTTATTAATAAAAATATGTAATTTAAATGATTACTGCCATCTGCCGTCAAGAGACAAGATAACGAACTAGTACCGCCATCTTGTAAAGTATTATGAAACAAAAGTTCAATTACTATATGTCAGTATTTGAATAAATGTAAACCTATTTAAACAAAATGGCGTCGATATATATATAATATTCGAAATAATCAAATGTAAATGTATTTTTTATTTTATACTGACGACTATTATATTATAATATAAAACATTACCTTAATTTTGGTAAATAGTTCAATAGGTAATATATATCGTAGCTTGAAACGTGATATTTTTTATTTATTGTATTTTCATTTTATACAATTGAATAAATGAATAAATAAATTGAATCTTAGTTCAATTTTTTTTAATTATTTAAAATTTATAAAATATCTATATATCGTCACTTCCAATAGTATTAGGTATATAGCTATAAAAGAATATAAGTAATAATTACGATACAAATTTAACGTCGACTACAGTATAGCATAATACAGAGCCCTATTTAACGTTGTCGATATCGTCCACCTTAAATAAAAGAAAAACTACATCAACTTTATAAAAATCTAATCAACTTGTTTAACTTTAATACTTATCTTATAGCATAAGCTTCTTCTCCAACGCCTCCCAAATGGGATCTAACTCTGTAGCGTAATTTTCTTCAAAGACATTTTCATTGTCCATATAGGATCGTCGGCGTCCGGACGCGAGACGCACACTGCGCATCATGGCGGTTGATTTCATACGTTCTGTTTTAAGAAAAAAATATTAATATTATAGGACTAGGAGTCGCAATACCGGACTATTCTAGCAAAACCGGTATTTTCAGTACTGACTCGGGATACATTTGTATTTATTATTGAACATCTTGATATATGTAATGATAAATTAGATAGTAGGTTTCTATAATTTAGATAGTTATCTATCCCTAGAGAGTCCCCAACGTTAAAAGAAGCGATGGCTAGATATCGTAGATAAAGATGGAGTGGATAGAGAGACATAAGAGCCAATGGACTAACCACCGAGAATATGAAAGACCGTGAAAAGTTACGTTTTAATTAAGGTTGGACCGGAAGGCAGACCATGATAAAAAAATCGAAGCATAATTTCTGATAGAATAGACGTTTATCACAGAAATACATGGAGAGAGTTGAATTCAATTGGTTATTTAAATTTTAAAAGTAATTGGTTACAGAAGATTTAAGATAAAATAAAACTATTTCACATAAATTTAAAAATATTTTATTTAATAGATAACTTGATTTAATCATTCTCTGAAACCTATTATCTAATTTATCATTACATATATCAAGATGTTTAATAATAATTACAAATCCCTAGAGTTCTAGGGATACATGTAGTTGCCATACAGATCGCACCACTTTTTCGTTTTTCATGGATCAGAGGCAATTTTGAGTTGCATTAAGCGTTATTAGAGAAATAGATCCGAGGCTAAGAAGTGATTCATGTACAAGAACTAGCACCTACAGAAAGTAGCTTTTCTATCTTTCCTTTACAAAATCATGATTGCCAAGCAGCGTTCCTAAGGAATTTCTAATGTAAACACATTTTACTATAACTTGCTTTTTTTAGTTTTGGCAGGAATCCTTGTCTCTTATAATTTCAGATGAAAATAAAGAATAATAATAAACAATAATAATAAAGAATAATAATAAATATAAAGAAAAATATTTCTATAGTGATGTTAAAATTCCGGTATTAGTCGGATCGGAATTCAGTAAGATTGGTGTTATTCCCTAAGTGCTGGCTTCTTATCACGAATAACTTTATAGGTCTTGTGTTATTGTCGATTATACGTAATCGTGGTAGAATGATACGGTGCGGGAGGATACTTGTAAGTTTTGTATAATAAGCCTAACCTATATTTGACAAGCAGAGTTGATGCGGTGATGATAATGCGAATAGAAATGAAGAACGAAACGCAAAGATGAAATAATATGAAATATTTACTTATAGGGTGGAAGTGTCAGCGCTCCTTTTACGGGAACAGCATATGGGGTAAAATATTTTAAGCCCATATCTAAAGAAATTAATCAAGATATCTCAACAGGTTAGACGTAGGATTTTTTTTTCATTTCATAATGTGTATCCATACCTGTATTATATGTGACGTAGTTACGCATAGATACCAATAACGTAAAGACATACTACTACAAAAGTACTACTAAAGGTTAAGCAACTTTCAACTCTGCCGCCAATACCTACGACTCGATTTCAGAATGAGGCGTATGCCGCTGTTTCCCTTCGATAGGTTTATGTGCGCGCGCGTCGTCCTTGACAAATGGCCTCAGGCGTATATTAGAACAATAACTGAACCCACCGTGGTCGCCGGCCAGCGGGCAGTACTTGATGGTGTGCGCGCGGTCGCCGTGCGCGCCGCAGCGCCGGCAGCGGTAGGCGCGCAGCACGGGGCAGGCCAGGCGCCCGCGCGCGCGCAGCCGGTGCGAGCGGTAGTACGCCGCGCGCTCGCCGTTGTTCTTGCAGAACCGGCACTCCAGCTCCTGCTGGGCCCAAGACTATGCAGACGTGGCCAACCGGGCCTCTGCCCAGCTGAACGAAACGGGATTTGAACCCTTGCCTTTTTGGAAACCGTCCAAGCGTTCTGACCAACTAAGTCATACGAAAAGTATTCTCTTTCCTAAATGTAGAATAATACTTTAAAAGTGTATATGATTATAAATATTGTAGGAATAATAATATGTAGGAATGTATATGATTATAAATATTGTAGGAATAATAATATGTAGGAATGTATATGATTATAAATATTCTTGAAAACTCGCACAGAGATTGAAGATGCTACAAAGTTTTACAAATCTAAATCCAAAATACTTGCCGGAATTACACCCTGTCTGAGAACAAAACAGCAGTTGTTAAAAATCTATATGTAATTTACATATAATAGATGAAGTTTTAGAAAAACGAAAAATCTCAAAACAATGACATATTTTAAACAAAGCCATTTGAAAATTGAAAGAAATGTTGGATGGTATAAGTAACGCCAAACTGCAAATCTAATTACAAAACCTCACTGCTACAACCTCCATCTCTCGTACTCTCTATAAAAATTCACCAAGAATTTAAAGAGCCTGCAAAAATTTAAAACTGCTGTAAGAAATGACAGCGGAGGCTGGGCCGAGACTGATAAAGAAAAAGCAAAAATCTTCGCAAAACATCTTATACGTATTCAAACCAAACAAAACTCATTTTGCTGAACGAGAGGTTGACAACTATCTACTAACATCTGCAACTATTGCCACCATCAAAGCCACTAACAGTGAATGAACTAGCAAGACATATACAAAAACGGTTTGAAAAACATTAAAGCCCCTGGTTTCGATCTCCGTACAAAAGAAATTATATAACTTCCTAGAAAAGCACTAGTATTTATGACTGCGCTATTCAATAGCATACTCAAGAGTTCAGTATTTTTCTTGTGTGTGGAAAGTATCAATTATTACCATGATAAACAAGCCGAGAAAACGACAACGATCCTCAAACCCGTGAGGAGGTATGTGATTAAATTGTGGGGAAGTGGCTGTCGCAAATGTGAAACGTCCACGATTTTCTTACAATTAAAACGGTTTAAGTAGAAATAAAAAACGCTTCCGTAAACTTTATAAATTGGCACTCTAATCACCCAAATGGCCTAGCCAGCCAAATGCGAGACATCAGTTATAGGAAACGCTTAGAGTCATGACGTCCAAAAACTGAATACGAGATGGTGAAAAACAGCATCATTTGATAACCACTTAATAAATCTGCTTATAGTTGAAGACTGAACGCAGATTTACGCAAGGAAAAATGTATGAGCATGAAACTAACGCCATATCTTAACTAGCTAGCTAATCTTAGCCTTTAGACGATAATATTACTGAAATCCTTTCGTCACACATACAATAATATCTATTATTAGTTTAATTACTCAACACGCAATGGCTCCAGAATTCGGCAGAAAGTGAAGAACGGAGTGTCTTAACACAAGGTTCCCTCTGCCTACCCTGCAGTGTGCGGGATACAGCGTGAAACTAATTTAATTATTTTTATTTATTTATTAGTTTAATTAACATCAATTCAGTAGTCAATTTTCCCTACCATATTATACGTAGGGTCCTCACTGTCAACCCAACAGCGAGATACTGCGTTAATTTAAAAAGGAAAAGTATTACATAACAGAGTAAATAAAATAAGAAAAAAATATTAAAAACTGACCTCAGCCTTCTTATTTTTCTTTTCTCCGCGTGTTTGCTCGAGCTCTCTCAATAAAGAGTAGAGGATATCGTCGGGCAGAGAACTTAGAACTCGTAACTGTTCTTCAGTGAGTATATCTTGATAGGTTTGGGTGGGAGCTAGTTGGACAAAAGTTTATAGAATAGAAACATAGTTCATATAGTATCTATAAATATTTAAAAGGTCTTCGCGGCGCTGTGGCACGGCGTGTTGTGAGTTCGTTTCCCACTTGGAGAAATAAATTACGTGTTATTTTTGAAATTACACTTCTTTTGGCGCTTTAGGTGATTTATAAGAGTAAATTTTTACACACACACAGAAAACTGACACCATGAAATTAGATACCTAGTCAACTTATTAGTTTTATTTAATTGCGTACAAATACTCTTGGTATATTTAATTTAAAAAATATTTAATTAGAATTAAATTAAATCACACAATAGGGTAGGCAGAGGAAACCTAGTGTTAAGACACTCTTTTCCTCACTTTCCGTCGAATTCTAAAGGCGTCACGTGTTGAGTGGCGAAACTCAAAGCGGCGCTTCACCTCGACACCAGACCGAAGAAATGAAAATTATAAATTTATATAAATATTTTATTTCCTCGAATGGGGATCGAACCCACAACCAGTCGCGTCTACAGACACATTTCGTGCTCCTGCGCCACGACTGGTCTCATAAAAATTATTTAATCAGATAATTCGTTCGACTGAGGCCAGTCATGGCGCAGGGTCACAGAGTGTGACTGTAAACGCAACTGGTTGTAGGTTCGATGTCTACGGGAGCAGTCAATTTATATTTCCATTACTTCGCTCGAGTGTCAAGGCAAAAGCGCAGCGTTAAGTTACGCAACACGTATTCAACACGCAATGCCTCCAGAATTCTGCCTTCCACGCACCTCTCGAACGAGACCCAGCAAAATTGAGTAGTGGAACTCAACGCCGTGCTTTGGTCTTACAGGGGAATGAAACTAATCTTTATTTATTCAATTCCTGTGTTCTAAATAACTAACATAAGCTTACATTACTTAAGAAAAACTAAAAAAAAGGAGTAAATTATTAGAGCAATTCTTTTTAATTTAAATTATAATATAATACAAAAAAGTATTTTTATTGTACAATTGTTTTAGGTAAGCTTACCTTGTACAGGTCCTAGTAGTTCAGTGGTAAGTCTCGGTAGTCGCACGGAAGGTGTAGCTTCTGGCGCCGGCCATGATTTCTGTCTTAAATAGTGACTTGATGGACCAATGCCTATTATAGTTATAAAAAAAATTATATAGGAAAAAAAAAAACAAAAAAAACACTTAAAAATACTTTTTATTGTGTTGAAAGAATTGGCCAATGGTCTATTGTGTTCTACAAATCAAGCCCTTTCATTTGATATCCATATTAGGTGGGTTGTGTAAAAATGCATCATTTTGTTACGGCGGCCATTTTAGATTAACTATATTGTCAGTAAGAAAACGTATAAAAAATTTGGATGTAGCGGGATTTGACGCTGCACCTCTTTGGAAACCGTCTAAAGCTAAATGCTCTAACCAACAGTCATACGTTCGTTTTGGTCAGAGCGCTTGGACGGTTTCCATAGAGGCGCAAATTCAAATCCCGCTACGTTTTCAAACTTTTATACGTTTTTTAATAAGTATTTATCTTTCCTAAGTGTGAAGTAACACTTTAAAAATGTAAAAAAAAAACAATATTGTCTATACGTAATTTCATTATCATTAGAAGTAAAATTGTAATTCAAATTTAAGCTCATTCAAGCACTGGGGAGTAAGTCAAATTGTAAGATTTTATATACACTATATATATAATAAGACAGTAAAAATATTTTGTCTGTACATTTAGTAATTTTGACTGAAATGGATAGAGGGACACTTAAAAAGAATAATAGAAAGCAAAAATATATTTTTTTATTATAATTTCTTTGTCTGTC
>JAAIXJ010000286.1:75046-131734 GCA_013403705.1 Heliconius hermathena | reverse complement strand
AGTTAATATGCAATTATTACAGTTATTTTACAATGAATATTATGAATCCTTCAAATCAATAATTTAACATTTAAGGCTGTTTCTGAATGAGTAAATTAAATTATTCACTGACATCAGCACATTTAACAGAGTATATTATATAGGTAAAAAGAACATAAAGTTACAAAAATATATACGTGTAATAAATAATTAGCTTTATGTATATTTTATAAATATCAAATATCAACAATGGTCGTATTTTTTTATTTAAAACAATCAAAAATTCTTTGACGATAATGTCGTAAAAAAAAGTCATATTAGAAGTCATTATAGTTGTCAATCGATTGTGCTTATTAAATCAGTAATCATGTATTTTAAGCGGGCGAAGCCGTGGGCGAGCCGCTAGTATACACTAAGACAACGAACACAACAAATCAAGTAAAAGATTGTAATAAAAATAAATATTATATATGTTAAACTTTATGTTAAGGGGCCGTCCATTAATCACGTGATGTTTTTTTAACATTTTTTTTACTCAAAATCACATGTATTTTTTAGTATCTACAGATCAGAATCAAAACAGCAAAATGTACGTGATATCTTCTACTACTAAATCCCGCCTCCTTCCTTCTGATATTTCGTGATTTTTGCCGAACCCACCCTTTGAGCCTCGCGTTATTTATGGATAGTCCCAAAGTTCAAAAGTAAGAATAATTTAACCCAAAAACCGTTATCCGTCCAATCTTCAAATAATAGACTGAACGAAGACTGGGGCGCTTTACTTATCAAAACGAAAAAATGAAAATTGTTTTAAATATTCCCATATATGTAATTTTCCTCGACTGCAATTACATAACAGCCCTCGCGCTTACAGTCGACTGTCTTATAAGAACATTGCTATTAATATTACATCAGGCGCAAAATTAAACAAATAATAGGTATATTACTTTGGTTTGTCATTTGTTTATTTGTTTGTTGTTTCTTTAAATTATTATTAGAACTATCTAACAAAAGCATATTAGATATATGGAAAAAGAAAATAACATAAACTTACGATCTCTATTTATTTGTGGAACTTCTTCATCGGGGTCGTATGGAGAATCTAACCCGTTAAGTCGAAACTCTTGCATTATAGCATCTATTGAAAATGCTTTTGGGACTACTGCAAATGTAAAGTAAATCATTTTATTATAACACACGCTGTCTCAATCTTCGAGACATTTCTGCGCTTTTGTCTTATTATCCGAGCGAGGAAATGAAAACAATTCGTTTCCCCGAATGGTAATCTCTACTTCTACAATTCTTGAATTACAACAAAGAACTATCGCATACAATATAAGCAACGAAACCATGACGATGGAAAAAATCCATGTCTATAAAACGTATGAAATATATGTACTTACTATTGGAGAAACTAGATGATCTGCGCCTGCCAGAGTCATCAGGTTTAAGTAGCTGAGAACGAAAATCTGACCAGTTGTCCTGAAGATGATTAAAACCCTTTTAATAATATATATACTAATATTATAAAGCTAGAGCTTTTTTGGTTGAACGTGCTTATCTCAGAAATTATTGGTTTGAATTGAAGACTTTTTTAGTGTTACATAGTCCGGGGAAGGCTACATTTGGTAACAATATTAATTTAGATTTTGATTTGATGTCAGTTGTGGTGGCAAAAGACAATTTTATTCTTAAAAGTGCTTCTATTAAAATATTTTTTTTATATTTTTAATAAATAGTTTGCATATAACAAGAAAGGCAGATAGAAACTAGTGTTAAAATACTAACAGCTCTTCACTCAATTATCGCACAAAACTCAACGCCGCCCTTTACCTCGTTACCTTGAGGAAATGGTAATATTAAATATTTCATTTCCTCGAGTGGGAATTGAACCCACAATGCACGCTTGAGTCTCAGTGCTACGATGCGTTTAGGATAATTGTTTGGATAGATTTTCATGGAAAAATAAATCATTACAAACTTATATTTGTAGTTCATTTCATATAAAATAATTACATATGCCAGCAAACTTAAGTTTGTTAACTTTATTCGACGCATCATCAAAATCTATAAGGAATTTCCTAATCACAATCCTGAAATTGGTACAGAACCTTCGGTGGGCGAATCTGACTCGCGCTTGGCTGGCTTCAAGAGGGCGCACGGAGGCTGTTATTACATTATAAATTAATAAGACGCAGTTAAAAATCTACGTGAATGTGACGAAAATCTCTGCCCTGGGTGAGGGAAGAGGAATCGAACTCATTAAACTCACCGAATCTTACTCCCTGATGGACTCAAAAATCGAAAACCAATAAACTAATAGGCAGGTAATATCCAAAAAAGCAAAATATTCATTTAAATAACGGTATACGATGTAAAAGAACAGTATAAACTTTCTTAAATTACCCACAAATTAAAAAATTAAGATAACACATAAGCAATTTCAAAATATTATAATGCAGCTTAAAATTTAAATATAAGTACAAAACGATTTTAATTATTATTTTCAATTAATATTTACGATACAAACCATATCATAAAAATATCTCGATCAAACACATATAACGAAAAAAATAAACAGAAACTATAACCAATACTCACGGTCTCAGAAGAAATTCCATACATATTATAATTATTTAAACCCATATTAAAAATATATTTATAATATATTTTATTACAATTATTATCAAGTCAAAATATTAAAAAACTTAGGCGCGTGCACCGCGTAGCGTCTTCGACAAAAATGATCGTCTATTGGTCTATTTAATATTTCTTATTTGTAATGGCGACTTTTTATTTAAAAGTATTTTTGTAAACATTTAAACTGAGGTGACATAGAGTATATTTAATGAAGTTATTTTTTTATTACTATGTGAAAAATGAGCCGAATGTAATATTGTTATATGCATTATACGTGGGAGTAACAAATATTTTAGTTTTTTATGTAATATTAAGAAAATAAGACTTTAGTTAAAAAAAACAAACGATTAAAAATTAAAAAGTAATCCATTGTTTATAGGGACTTTTTTTTGAGCTTCTAAATTTTATTATTATTGCTATTGTATATTCTATATAATAACAGTAATATACTGAACTAATTTACTACAATAATATTAGAACATAATAGTTATACATAACGTAAAACATTGTCTGCTACAGCTTACAGTAAATTTAATAATATAATTTTTATTATTTTGTTAAATCATATGAACTGATTTAATGATGTATATTTATGTAAAATAAATCATATGTTCAAAGCTATCTTGAAAACAAATGCTATTTGGAATTATTTTATATGTATTTTCTGGTAAAACATACGCAATGATTTTTTTGGTTTTTTAAAAAGTTTAAATAATTACAAATAAGTTAATAAAAATCGATAAATATAAAATTTATTGGATTTTAATCATAAATCACTTAAAAAAGAAACACTTAAAAAATTAACACTTAAAAATAATTTAGTTATTCTATTACTACTTACTCTGTACGCTCTTAGGTTAGTTAGTTACGAAGTTAGTTCCTTTTAAAATGGCGGCGAAATCAAGCGAATTTAAGTTTCACGTTACTCTTTGGCGGCAATAAAGTGTTTAGTTCAAAAATAATCAATAGTGGCGGCTTTATTGATTTCTAAGCACAAGCAGTTTATTTTAAGGTAACTATAATATTTATATGAATATGATAATGATTATATGGCAAAACTCAAAGAAAATATACATATAATTATTTGTATATATTTTGATATATTAAGTTCTTTTACATAATCTACACATTTCACGTTTAGTATAAACAAATAGTTATATATCTCTCGGTTATATATTTTCCGCCATTTAATAAATATAAATGTAAATATATAATATAAATGTAAAATATAAAAGAGAACACTATAGCAAACGTGTCCATTACGCCATTACTGGAACTCATTTGTATCATATTAAATTAATATTTTAGACTGATAAATATATTATTACAGACTACAGAACTATTTTTCACCGACTTCTATAAGAAAAGGATTTATAAGTACATAATGTAATAGTTTAAATTACTAATAATGTAATAGTTTGTATGTATATATGTATTTATTTGTATGTATATATTTGTATGTATGTACTGTTGTTTGTTTATTATTATTTATTTTACTTTGTTAAGCAATACTTTTTGCGCCTGACTGTATTCTCTTACATTAAGACCTGCACTTTTAATAATTTCCTCTAAGAGATCACTTGTAGAGATAAGGCCGCCATTGCACATGTTAATTTAAGTACCTACATATCCCTATTTTATTTAAATTGTATATTTTTCATGTGCAATAAATTATTATTATTATTAAAATATCACCTCAATAATAACGTACGTCAACCCATTAATGAATAGTATCATATAATTAACAATTATTTGAATTATTTTTAATTTTTTAAATTATTGGTATAAAACTAGAGGATAGTCATGACGCAGGCGAATAAGCATGTGACTGAAAATGATGGTTGCGAGTTCGATTCCCACTCCCGGAATGCAATATTATTAATGAATATTTTTATTTTGTTCGCTCTAATACCAAGGCAAAAAGCGCAGCGTTGAGTTCCGCCGATCAACACGCAATGCCTCGAGAATTCGGTGGAAAGTAGAGTGTTTTAACATTAACTTCTCCATGCTTACCCAGTTATATACGGGATATAAATATGCCTGAAAGAATAATTTTGCAATTTCTTACAGGTAAGTGATCGTTTTGAAAAGCGTATTCATATTGTAACTGCATTACATCCGTTTTAATATGAAGGTGGATTCAACTCCTATAAAGGTACAGCACCAGGAGGATTTCTTAATACATGCAAGAGAACCAATTGACGCGTACATTACGTATTGCCACAGCAACTTATATTAAGGTATGTCACTTTATACCAACGTGTACACTCCTATCGTATTGTTAAACATATTAAATTAATGATTTTTACTGCAATATTTTAAAAAATATACTAGCATTCTGTTTTCTTTCTCTATATAAACTATGACTGTGCCAAATAACATACTCCTCTGTCCGCCAAATTGTTGTAAAAAGGGGTGCAAAGTTTTTGCTTCGTCTTAATATACAGGTGTAACGCATTCGACGGATTAATGGTTATCTATGGGTACCTTCACTCCATGAAAGAACATTTTAGTGATTATTATTAAATGTATTTGTAGTTCTTAAAACGTAGTTCAAAAAATTTATTTAAAAACGTTACGTTATTTCCAAGATTTATAAGCAGATAGTTTTAGAATATTACATGATACAAGGGACCTATATAGAGCGATATTAAGAAAAAAAAACGAGCGCAGACTCAACAGTCGGGCTGTATTTGCCAGTTTTCTTCAAGAGTCAAATTTTTCCATAAAATCATTAATTCTCAAATATCTACTGAACCAGAAGATAAATTAAATAATTGAATTATGATAGATAATTAAAAATTAAAATAAAACAAAAAACCATAATTGTACGGCCTTTAATATATTAACCATACAAAAACATTACATTTAGTAGGATCTCGTGCAATACTGATGGTTACTACTATTGACAACTACTTACATGCGATTACATATAGAAAGGGCAAACTGCGCCACACTCGGAAACGTCAATTAGCATTTAATTGTCATTAAATATTTAATGTTAAATAAATATTAACTGACGTTTAAGCGTAACGTTTATAACAAAAATATTTAAGACAGAAAAGCAACTGTTGCAATTATAATAATTTAAATTAATTAATATAATTTAAGTATTTCAGCTTTTCGATCTTTATTTAACTGCAAAAATATTAATTAATTATTTTGCATATAACAAGAAAGATTTAAAGAGACAAAATCAAAACAACAGTCGCTCGTAAGTATCACAGGGTACAAGCAACAATGTTTACAACTAATTTACTACTATAGTAACATTACTACTACAGCAGTATTATTGTACTACTATACTACTATAGTAGTAGTATTTAGTTGGCATCAACAAAGTACTCCTTGGCGGCTTTAGTATCTGGTTTGATTGTCTTGGCACCGGGCTGCCAGTTGGCAGGGCAGACCTCACCATGTTGGTCGGTGAACTGGAACGCTTGCACCAGCCTCAGGGTTTCTTCTACGGACCTATAATTTAGAAATTATTTACTTTATTATTATTTACTAGCAACTTATACTTTTTGTTATAGTATAGCCAAATTATACAATTTACTAATTATACTATCTATTATAGTCTGCTTTATAGTATAGCGAAATTATACAATTGATAAAAATATATGTCCATTTATTCAGGGCGTTAATAAAAATGCCGAACAGTAAGGAAGACAGAACACCACTTTGTGGAACGCAAGGCTCACTTATATATTCAATTTTGTTACTAGTTACAACTTTTCGTTCAATTTGCTGACGCCGTAATTAACTACAGCGGTACAGTCAGATTATAAACTATTTTGGGTTTGATTTCCAATTGCCAGATGGAATTATTTTCATTTCCTTGCTCTGATCACAAGGCAAAATTCGTCGTTGAGTTCCGCCACTCAAGGCTCAAAAATTGATCTTGAAAATTGGGCGAACGTGGGGAGCGTATTCTCTTAACACTAGGTTCCCCCTGCCTACTGTCCTATTAGCGGGATACAACGTGAACAAAATAAATGTTTACGACATAGCGAAATAACCCACCGTCCCACAGGCAGGTCGTTGACGGTGATTTGCCTCAAGTTCTGTTTGTCATCAATAATGAACAGCCCACGGAAAGGAATGCCCGATTCCTCGTCCAAGACGCCGTAGTCGCGCGAGATACGGTGGGACTTGTCACTTATTATGGGAATGTTCATTGGCCCGAGACCACCTGCAAAATTAAGAAATTAAATGCTTTACTCCATTAAGCTGGATATCAGACTAGAAGTATACAGCTATTTCTAGACTTGAGTGTTATTTTGTCTTAACAAAAAAATTTAAATTCCCCAGTGGGGATTGAACCCACAACCATCATCGTGTTATCTATTACACGTTATAACAGTCAAATGCAGTACGCCACGAAATACTTTGGCTAATTGTATAAGGAAATTAAATAAAAAATAATGTGTTAAAATTGTAATAACACCTGATTGCAAATCAACTGAAACAGCCTTGAAATTCAACTTACATAAACACGAAAAATATATTGTAAGGATTTTTTTTAAAAACCGTTAAGTTACGTCATACGTTTTATTCATTCGTAGCAAGCAATAGCTCAGTAATACCGATTCACATAATCTCGTAAATGTAATAATCAATATTTATAGTACAAATTTTGATACCAATACCTCACATATTTTCCCGTTATTTAAACTACTTATAGAAATAGGATATTCTGTAAATACGTTTTCAATAAAAATTCAACATAATATGTATACATTTAAAAACAGAAAATGAAAATAAGAAATATAAAAGAGCCGACAAGTCGTGGCCGCACTAAAGTTAATAGCCACAAAGGCACAGATTTGAGTTTCGGAATTCGGATTTGAGTTAACTGTTTCCCAGGCCGAGGAGGAGAAAATGAAAAGTTAAAATAATTTATTTACCCGAGAGGGAGTCGAACCCACAACCGTCGCGTTTACAACAGTCACGCATTGTGCCACTGAGCAACAGCTTCATCTTTTTTTACTCTTCGTTATTTTATTTCCGGATATATAATGTACAAAAGTTTACAAAACCTAACTACAATTTCAAGGTAGTCACGACACATCGGTAGTATTACAATGTTTGATTCATAACTAAAAAGCCCCAATCACAAAACCTCTAAAAAGTAAAACACAAACTAAATAATAAATTACAAAAAACTGAAGACTAATAATCCTAAAACGGCTAAACATATTTTTTCGGATCACAGCAAAGAACACTCCCGATTAAATCGTCCTTCAAACCTAAAGAAAAACTAAATTAAAGTCGGTTTATCCATTTGGAAGCTGGCATTGTAGCTGTAGTAGACACACAGCAGACATACAGAAACATATTTACATACACGTAAAACTCATAGCACCCTCTATTTCGGTCGGAGGTTCAAAGACACTACTCACCCTGTTTACGCGGAGTGTTGATCCAAGCGAGATGAGTGAAGTGGGAGTCGGTGGACGCCGCGATAACCTCGCAACCGATCTTGCGGAACTCATCTGCGCGTTCTGAGAACGCTATTATTTCGGTCGGGCATACGAATGTGCTGGAATAAAAGGAAAAAAATGATTAAATAATAATGAAATAAGATGTTAATATTGCTAAATATTATCAAATTTAAAAGAGCCCAATCATGTTGCAGGGACAATCGTGATACTATACTAAACGCGACAGATTGTGGATTCGATTCCCGGATTCTCTCTGTCTACCTTACTAGGTACGGGTACTATGAATTAAAAGAGTGCAAATAAATAAAAATCAGCTTCACGCTGTATCCCGCACACAGCAGGGTAGGCAGAGGGAACCTAGTGTTAAGACACTCCGTTCCCCACTTTCTGCCGATTTCTGGAGGCATTGCGTGTTGAGTGGCAGAACTCAACGCCGCGTTTAACCTCGACACCAGAGCGAAGAAAATGGAAATATAAATTTTAAGTAAATATTTCATCTCCTCGAGTAGGGATCGAACCCACAACCAGTCGGTTTTACAGTCACACCTCGTGCCACTGCGCCACCACTGGCCTCAAATAAATAAATTTATCAAAAAAAATTCACTAATATATAATCATAAATTTCACTTTCTTGATATAGTACAAAATAATAATGCAATTTAGTGATAATATTTAATAATTCAATTCATAAAAGTATGCAATTTTTAAATTTCAATATTTTTATGACTATCAAGTAAAATTATCGCCCATAAACCGATTTTACAGACAAATACCTTTTACACGTACTGTATGCATGAGTTAACTAAGACTCTATTATCAAGAACGCAACAAGACTTAGATTAGGATAGAGTTATATAAAAGGCTATAATACATTTCTAATCATTATTCATCAAATATAAGATAAAGGAAATCTTTTAAATTATCACGATTTTCATGGCTGATTCACAAGTTCTACCTACACTTGTAACATTTATACATATTGTTAATATAAAATTAAATCAGCTTCACGCTGTATCCCGCACACAGCAGGGTAGGCAGAGGGAACTTGGTGTTAACACACTCCGTTCCTCACTTTCTGCCGAATTCCGGAGGCATTGCGTGTTGAGTGGCAGAACTCAACGCCGCGCTTAACCTCAACACCAGAGCGAAGAAATGAAAATATAAATTTAACTAAATATTTCATCTCCTCGAGTGGGGATCTAACCCACAACCAGTCTGTGTTACAGTCACACCTCGTGCCGCTGCGCCACAACTGGCCTCTATTGTTAATATACCGATTATTTATGCTTAATATTATAAATCTAAAGTTTGGTTTGGTTCCCAGCTTTCCTGTGCCTACTCTCCTGTGGGGGGAATACAGCGTGAAGTTTAAAAAGAATTTAATTGAATCCGATGATCTCAAAGTGGGAAACGGAGTGTCTTAACACTAGGTTCCCTCTGCCTACCCTGCTGTGTGCGGGATACAGCGTGAAGCTAATTTAATTTATTTTATTTATGATCTCAAGAGCCACCGGTTCGCACCGGTTCCGATTGGAAAATTTTGTTAGTTTTGTATATTATATTTATCGATGAAGACTTATACTATAAGCCTTTAAGCCGATTACAATGATGTAATGACGTCTATAAGCCTAAGCTATCGCTTCGATTCACTGTATCAGGGGAAATTAGAATGTGTCATACGCAACTCTTAGTTATTTAAATTGATTTCACCGCGAGGACGAAGGATTTGAATTACCACGAGAACCAAGTGGGTTACAAATTGAACTTTAACATTTATATTAATCAAATATTCTTTTTAAGGTATATGTATATAAAAATTGATATAATACATTTTATATAAAATTCGATTTATATTTATAAAAAATAATTAGGCAAATTAAAAGAACATTATATTTTCCTATTCATTCAATCATTATACAAGCAAATGTTTATTTTTCATAAATATTTCCATCAACATAGAATATTTTGATTAATACGTCAAACCATTCTGCCAATCTTCAAGATCTCTAAATTGGAGAATATAGTGGCATATCTCTATTTTTTATACCTACCCGCAAAATATTGAAGATCAAAAATTAAGTTTATTAACATTTTAAATATATGTATATCAGTTCAGTTATATTATCAGCTTACATCATTTATATCTCCTCTTGTATGATAAAGATATCTGTTGGATATTATATATCGAGGTTCAGTAGTGGCAGTGACATATTCTTAGTCGAGACACGTATTCAAATTTTTTTTTTGTTGCAATAAATATATGTTTGGGATGCTTATATTAACTAGAAATCGGCAGTAATAAAATACCTCGTTACCAGCGTGAGAAAGCTAAAATATTAAATATTTCATTCCTCCAAGTGGATATCAAACCCACTATCATCACGTATGCGTCTTGTGCTTCTACGAGATTACGACCTTGTGTATGTAATTAAATTTATTTAAATTAGTAATTTAACTTTATATATACAATTTAAAAACAAATTATCACTTTATTATTGGTTAATAAATAGATTATAATTAATTAAAGTAAATTTTAAGTTTACCTTGAATATATTTGAAAAAAAAAAAAACTAAAACTGGTTATAGCTGCTTTTAGAAAGTTTACCAATTAAAATAGTAAAAATTATAAATTATTTTTTATATTGTCCGTCCGTTTGTCTGGCATTAGGATGTATTCCATGGAACAGTCATAGTTAAAAAGTTGACATTTTCACATATATTATATAATATTAGGTCCTTGAATAAGTTATCGCTGTTTTTTTTGTTTAAAAAAAATTAAAATATAATGCTTACAATGACATTACTCAAAGTATTGTCCATCATTAGAGACCACTTTCTCCCATCTCTCTGGTAGCAATTGAATCCCCCATCGGAAAAACGACTCATCTTTCGAGGCAATCCAGGAATCAAGCCATTTTTCGGCTTCTTCAAAAGAATGGAAGCGCTGCTCGCTTAAACCGTGCGCCATCGACCGAAACAAGTGGTAATCGGAGGGGGCTATGTCCGGTGAATACGGCGGGTGGGGTAGAACTTCCCATTGAAGTGTTTCCAGGTAAGTTTTGACTGGTTTTGCCACATGTGGCCGAGCATTATCATGTAATAAAATCACTTTGTCGTGTCTCTGCTCGTATAGTGGCCGCTTTTCTTTCAGAGCGCGACTCAAACGCATCAACTGAAGTCGATAGCGAGCTCCCGTGATAGTTTCATTAGGTTTAAGCAGCTCATAATAAATTACGCCCTGCTGATCCCACCAAATGCAGAGAAGAAGCTTAGAACCATGGATATTTGGTTTTGGCGACGATGTTGATGCGTGACCCGGCATGCCCCACGATTTTTTTCGCTTTGGATTGTCGTAGTGAATCCACTTTTCATCCCCAGTGACGATACGGTGCAGAAAACCTTTTCTCTTTTGCCGTTGAAGCAACAATTCACACATGAGAAAACGTCGTTCTACGTCTCTCGGCTTCAACTCATACGGCACCCAATGCCCTTGCTTTTGGATCATTCCTAACGCTTTTAAACGTTTTGAAACTGTTGACGCATCTACTTGTAACGTTTTCCCGAGCTCTACTAACGTCTGACATGGATCTTCTTCAAGCAATGCCTTCAATTCTGTCTTCAAACTTGGTCGGTGCTCCAGAATGCTCTTTGTCTTCAAGGTCAAAATCATTACTTTTGAAGCGCCTAAACCAGTCTCTTGTCTCTTGTTGCACGTTGTATTCGACAAAGCATTGTCACAACGAGAATTCTATGTGCTTCTGCTGCAGATTTTTTCTGAATAAAGCAGTGCAATAAAATTCCCCGCAAAAGCACTTTATTTGGCACAAAAGTACACATTTTCACAAAGGGAAAATAAATATGTAGCTGTAGTAAACACTATTCTACTATAATTTGAGGTTACATATAGTACTACTTTGGTGATTCGTTACCGTACGAAATTCCATGCACAGAGTGCCGCAACACCATCTTTCAAAAAACAGCAGCAACTTACTCAAGGTCCTAATATTATATATTTTTGTTGCCGTAAAAAAAAATAACTAAAAAACTGAAAAAAATAAATATTACAGGAAGGGCGTTATTTTTTTCCGCTTGTTTTTATGGATAAATGAGGCCATTTGTGCGCGATTTCTACTAGCACTTGGCTGTTATTTTATTATTTAATGATATAATAACTTTTTTGTTTTTTATTTCTTTCAATGGATTTAAATTCACAATCACAGATTTTATATTTTTGTAAGAAATCATTAACTGCGCAACGAAAGCATTTAGAGCGTGACTTGATAATTTGAAGGGACCTTACTTAGAACCTTCACACAATCACGGTAAACAGGCGCCTTTAGGCACAATATTGCTTTGTAGAATGTCTATATCTAAAAATTGGAGGTAGTTACCGTCCACGTACCCGAAAATAAAAGTAAAATGAACAACAAAATAGAAATAAATGAAATACAGTTTAAATATAAGTAAGAATACAATGAGGTTGACGTCAGTGGACAAGACGAAAGAGGATGTAGAGACGAGACCGTAGCGTTTGGCGCTCCGTTCTCTCTGACTACCCCGCTAGGGATAAAGCGTGAAGTTAAGTTAAGAATACAATGTACCTGTACAAAGCGTATTTTACCAATAGCGGTGTTAGTACACTATAGGTTAATGACGACATTTTACAGACAAGCAGCAAATTAGAAATCTCAAACTAAGGCATAAATTACAAATAAATGGTATCTCAAGAAGTGAAAAATAAATTGATTTATAATTAATAATTAAAGCACTGATAATCATCGTCCGATGATAGTGACCCAAGTTTTCGATATGAGGACAAAACGTACACATACACACAACAACACACAACTTCCTTTTAAATCTGGATATATGGATATTTCCATATATTGCACAATAAAATCAAAAAAGTTTCTAATATAGAAACATGATTTAGAAAATGTGCAGTATTTGCACAATGAATAGAGCCACCCATATAAAAAGACCAACACCAACACAAAGAATTAATTATGTTCTGTAGTAAGTATCTCATTTGGCCGTCTTGGCACAGTTGTACACACGATGTATCTACATACCTAAGAGGTGTGACGCGGGTTTGTTTACGGCACGGGGAAATTATTTGCAATGGCCAACCGAGTATTTGTGTCAATTTTGTGGAGGAAGTTTGGGGGCCCAACATAGATTCTCTAGAAAAGGTATAGGTTGTCGGTTTTTTATGCTTTTTTGATATTGTATGTTACATGGCGTAACTTTACGCTGCGTTTTGTCCAATTTGATTGTAAAAATACTATCTACTGATAATATATATTTCTTCACTTGCAATTGACAATTTCTAATGCGGTTTATTAGGTAATGGTAAAACCTAACAATAAATTATTCTTATCTTCACTTCCCACTAATTGATGATGAAAATTGATAATGGAAGATTTACAAAAACATTCTCAAAATGGAAATTATATAAAATAGATATATTTTAAAGTAACCTAAAAAAAGGTAAAAAAAAAATTATATCCATAAGTTTGATATGTATAGTATAATCTATTATATTAATTTTGGAAGTGCATGTGTGTTAGTGTGTTTATCTACAAGTTTATCGGATATCAAGCCATATTGAGATGTTCTTTTTTTATTAAAGTAAAGGTATATTGTAAGGGAGAGAATAACTTAAGAATCCTTAACATTCGGCATTGTTTTTGAGATATAAATAAAATCCACATTTTTCTGGAGTCGCATGCGCACTACCTATGTAATTGAATTTGGTTTAATATTTGATCAACACCTTCGACTAAGGAATAAGGTTAAATTTATAATAAAAATGCACAATACATCACCTAACAATAAATATATATAAAAAGTTACTTACAAGTCCAAGGGATAGAAGAACAGCACCACATATTTGCCCTTGTAGTCTGAGAGAGCTACGTCTTTGAACTCGCCGTTGACTACCGCGGTGGTCTTGAACTGGGGCGCCGGTTTAGTTAGCTGGAGGGGCATTTTGTTGAAGCTGGAATTAAAATATTACTTTTATTAGTATACAGCAGTTGGGCGAACGGATGATCAAAGGCCACGGCGTTAAGTTCCGTTACCTAGCTCCTCAAAACACAATAAAATAGGAGCTAAAAATATTTAATCGTTTGATGTCACTTGCCTTCATAAGAAACAAAATCTACTACATACTTATAATCAAATCTTTTATATCAATAGTATCAAAGGTTACCGCTACAAAATACTGATATAAAGTTATCTAAACTAAAATTTACTATATAACGTCAATACAATTGATGTCAAGTAATTCTAATATGATTTGAATTAACTTATACATAATAAAACTTATATAATATATTATATTAATAACAATTCATTCAACATATAATTTCTCTGGGACTGTACTAATATTATAAAGCTGGAGAGATTGTTTGGTTCAACGCGCTAATCTCAGGAAGTACTGGTTCAATTTAAAAAGTTTTTTGTGTAGGATCGTCGATCGACACCAAATGTGTTTACAATCAGTTACCTCGGGCACTTAGAATGTTTTATGTATCGACTTTTGGGCCTACGGGTCCATAAATATACTTGCCTTTATAAACTTCTCTTATATTTTTTCATGAATGAAAACGGCATCTCGAAATCGATCTCAGATTTGAGAGCGGTTTATAAATACAAACCTTAGTTATTTACATTTGACCACACGGTCGAAGCAGCATTTATTATATTGTATTATAATATAAATATATGACCTATGTATGACATGTTTTATAATTGATGGTATATTAACATAGCGTTCAGACACGTACTTGAGGAAATTACGCGTTAGCTATATATCATTAAATCCCACTGGAGAAATTGTTTATATTTTAATTAATTTAAAAATAAATTTAAAGCTTTTAACCTAATTAACTGCAATTTATGTTAATGCAATTTGCTGATGGGCAAAGATAATCTATCTAATAAGTAATTACTTGCATAGTATTTAACAAATACTTCATAACAGAAGCTTCAATATTTTTCTGGTAAAGCAGAGTAGGCAGAGGATACATAGTTTTAAGACACTCCGTTTTCTACTTTCCACTCAATTATACTATTTTTATTTATTATTCCAATTTAAAAGATATTGGAAAATTATTTTAATATTTTTTTAGCTTCTTGCTGTAACCCGCACATAGCATAAATTTTACATTAATAATTTAATTTTAATTAAATACATATTAGTTAATTCATATTTCATATCTGAATAGTGCATAATAAAGTAATAATCATATAATTAACGCGGAAACACGTTTGTCGCAGCGTTATCTGTCAATAATCTGTAGATTATCACTTTGGTTTTCACATCTTAAATCTATACTAATATAATAAAGTTAAACAGTTTGTATGTTTCTTTAAACGCCACGATTTCTGGGTCTAACTAGTTTGGTTATTATTTTTTTGTACGCGAGGTACATTCTTTAGGAGCGCTATAGGGTATATAACATTACGGTGTAAGTCTTAGCTAGCCTTAAATATCGAAATAACAATAATAAGGAACGCCATAGAATTGCTTTAAAATTGATTTAAGCGCGTGCGCTGCACAAATAGAATATTATTTGTTGGTACGTTTTATGACAAACATATTCAATTTTATTAGATCAAAAATAAACTCAACGCAGCCATATATCTATCTCCCTATAAATAAGTGACAATAAGGCATTTTGTGACAAAAAATATTTGAAAATTGTAAGGTGATATTTCATGTAATTTGGACGTATACTTTTCGAGAAAATGGAAAATTAAAATAATTCAACGCTCTGTTACGACCGCAAGTCTAGACTCGAATCCCGCGGGGGACGCCCTTGCCCCCGATAATATCCTTTTATGCATAGACGTAGTGCTTGCACTTTCTCTGAATTATGAAAACAAGTTTTTCATTGAATGTATCAATCTGTTGGGAAATGCAGCATAATAAAAGTATTATTGGTGGTATGCGGGCGAAGCCGCGAGTGGGCTGATAGTGTTATTATTTCTTTTGATGAAATTATAATAACACGTCAATACCGTCACCCAAGACTTAGCCTTGAAAATTCGGCGAAAATTGGGTAACGAAAGTGACATGGGAGCGTAGTGTCCAATCACTAGGTTCCCGGGTTTCCTCTGCCTGTGCGGGATATAGCGTAGCGCCAAAAAAATATTTTAAAAATTCATAAGTAATGCTGGGAAACGGATCTTCCCTTCGTTGGAATCCCTTCGTTGCGGGATACAGCCTGAAGTTGATTTCTGTGTAATATTATTAAATAATAAGGATTATAAATTTAAAGTATTAGTGTAAAAATGAATACATAATGGAATTAATGGAAGTAGGCAGAAAACCTAATGAGTCCCTGTACTTAACCCCGCGCTTTTTTACCAGAGCGGGGAAATGTAAATGAAACATTCCGTAAGCAGGCATCAAATCCTCGGCCATCATATTTACTGTCATACTATATCGCACTAAGCCCCAATGGCTCTGAATTTGATAATAATTATATACGTATCTAATTTAGCTTAAAATTAGCTGTAATGAAATTTACTAAGACCTAGTTAGTTTCAACGGTTACGAATAACTAACCCAAAATCATTCTCAATATCCTCAAAAGTTCTCAACAAATATACATTTTGTTTAATTTTCCCAGTAAGTTTCCATATATCGCCTAGTAAATTCGTTCCATAATAGAAATACTCCGTTAGACAGCCATTGTTAAACATGTTCGTTAGCGTTACTTCGAGGTTAGACACCCTGAGAAAAAGCAATTCTCATTTCCATTATATACAATGCCTAATTACTTTAAATAATATTACTCAAGGCTTAAGAAAGCTTAATAATAATTGAAAAAGTTATTTACACAACATTGTATTTAAATTATATACAAAATATAAAAATAATTCAAGTTGGATTTGAAGTCGTATTCACAGCATTTAAATATTAGAAGATTAATTGAAAAGCGTCTAATTGTACACGGCGTTGCATTCCGCAATGCGCAAAAAATACAATAAAGTTATCGGTAAACCAATGCCACACAATCTGTCGTGGCGACTGTACACATGACAGGATGCAAGTTCGACACGAGGTAATGAATATATATTTTCAAATCCTCCCTTTGGTAACGAGGCAAAACTCCGCCACTTAACAAGCAATGCCTCCAGAATTCGGCGGAAAGTCTCCACTTTCCGCCGAACGGGTGTGTCTTAATGGGAATGGCGTCTCTTAGCACTAGGTTCCCAGGTTCCCTCTGCCTACCCTGCTATGTGGGATAAAGAGTAAAGCTTTAAAAAGTTATAAATGGAATGATTTGGCACTTATAGCTATATTATTTGCTTTATCTATGTTGTAAGACAAAAAAAAATTAAAATATTTATTATTCTAATTACGAAAATAATACTTGAAAATATAATAAAATTAGATTGTTACACATGTATAATATACGATAAAGCAATGTACGATACAATATAGATTGTTCATATGTAGATAACTGTTACGTCCACAGATTAGATAGCTAACAACTATTGCATTATAAGATTATTTGTCAATTCTTATTAAGTACTTAGCGACCCGTTCGAGGCTTCGCCCGCTTCTACTACGTAGCTAATAATTATTAATTTACTAATCTGCATTACTTGTGTTTTCTAATAATAATACCTATAATTCTAAAAATAATATCTGTACCTATTTTGAAAAGTATAATAATAAAACAATTACTTATAGTAATTTCGTCGAATAACATTCTTTAAAATGATATAACTTATTTATTTAAAATCTCATGAAATATATTACTAAATATATATTGTATTTGTTAAGTGAAGCTTGCCAAATATAATAGTGAAAACTGCAATTAAATCATGTGTCATCATCATCAATGAGCAAACGCTCAGGCAAAATTTAAAAAATCATTGTTTTTGATTTTAATTATCATTGATGTACAGATACCGATCCGTCACAATTTTATTGGCAATATTTAGATTAACTTATTAAATGGATAAATATGTACGACACTATGATTTATTGATATAATTTTTTTTGGCCTATTGTAAAATATTTCAAGTTTGCCATTTGCGCATACATACATATTATGTAAAACAACTAAGTACTTTGAATAAAATCATTTCACGTTAATCTCATATTACTATATGCATATCCGACATTCGGATTCTCTAGTCCATATTTCTGTAGTTTTTATTATCTCTATAATTGCGCAAATCAAGCAAAATATTTAAAAAAAAACAGAGAGTATAGTGTTACATCTCTCCGTAAAATAATATCACTCCGTTTAAATAACTGTTAGATATAAAGAAAACATTTCTAACAAATAAAAATATTCACAAAGGAAAGAAACCCACCAAGACTATAATATTTAATCTTAGTAACGTCAGCTTTTCCTAGACATAAAAAAACCAATTCCAATTTTCGAGACATAGCTTATTGAGTGACGGAATTAAACACCGCGCATTGTCATATTTCCAGAGCAACAAAGTAAAAACATTTTAAATAAAATAATCAATTGTGATTGCAGGCGGTGTTAGTGGCATTTTTCTATAAAAAATATAATTCCGTATCTGTCAAATATGGTAATAAGACAAATCGATCGAATATCGTGTAAATTTGACCTTACTAGTAATTGACGTGGAAAAAATCAATAAGCGAAACCTATTTATTTTTAATTTCATATTATTGTGCAATACCCAATATTGGAATTAAAGAACAATGAATGTTATTAGTCATAATGTTAAAGAATTGTTGTAGATTCTACTCCACTCGAGGATATTTTGAACATTCTGTCAAGTGTTTAATAGTTCATGTGACTATGGCTTCAAATTCCACTGAAGTAAACATTAATAGTTATCTTAGTTAAAATCTACATAGTTGTCTGTTTTTTATTATATAAAAGTCATATATCAAGTAACAAAAAAAATTGAAACTATGACTCATCACTAGCTACTATCTACATAAGCTATAAACAAACTAAAAAACTAATTAAATAAAAGTGTAATTATCCATATTGTATCTTTCATTAAAATTGTAACCAAGAAAGTTATCTTAATAAAAAAAAAAACAAAAAAGAAAAAAAAAGAACTTTTACATATCAATAAAGATACCATGAGTAATAAAATTAAAATGTAATTCATCTACAATCAAAACTTACACAATCATATGAAAGGAGTTTCCGCAAACTATTCACCTGAGTAATTAAACAACTTGGATAGTTTAACATATATGTATGTATGTATTTATTTAATTTAGCTTCACTCTGTATTCCACACATAGCAGGGTATTGAGCATTGTGCGTTGTGTGGTGCAACTAAACGCCGCATTTTGCTTGTTATCAAAACAAGGAAATCATAATACTAAATATTTTATTCGAGGCCNGGTATTAAGCATTGTGCGTTGTGTGGCGCAACTGAGCGCCGCATTTTGCTTGTTATCAAAACAAGGTAATAAAAATACTAAATATTTTATTTTCTTTAGTGGGAATCGAACCTACAAGTTGTCACGATTCGAGTCACACACTTGTGCCCCTGTGCAATGACTGGTCTCAATTTATTTATATGATATAAATAAGTATAACGTAATATGAAAAAATCGAGACAATCCAAGTCAACTCAATGACATTGTCTTCTTAGAGTGAAGTAATAAAAAGAATTTTCTCAAGTGGAAATTGAACCCACAATGCTGTCCCACTAAACTACAATAGCTTCTGTGATATAAGACTCTTGATCTTTGATTTTATTGCTTAATATTAAATGGAAGATCTCAAGGTAAACACTAATATAACAAGTATTTCCTTGAGTGTCACTTGTACCTACATTTATTGTATTTATTTAGTTATATCCCCATTGCATTGTTATGTAATTAAGTTAAGATTTTAGTTACCCTTCTATGCGAAGGATAGAAAGGAAGTAATCTATTGCCATGTTCTTGATAATAAATACAGAGAGATTGCTAATATTTTGTAATACTTATCATTAAAAATCATAATATTTTTGTTTCAGAGATATACAAATTATAAAAAAAATATAATATATTGCTATATTAAGAAAACCACTATAAATCTGTATAAAAATTATAAATACAACTGCCAGTTACTACTGACTACTAACCTCTACTCTTAGAGATGATCGATTAGCATTTAACTAGTATTAAATCAACATTATACATAACATTTTATAATATATAGCATCATATTGTATTCCACATGGCACTGTAGGCAGAGGGACCTAGTGTTATCTATATTATACTGATCTAAAAACAATTAAATTCTATTTTTTTTGCTGTATATAAATGTAATTAAAAGTTACACCTAATTAACTAATATATTCAATAAATTAACTAACATCCAAAACTATTATTTTTATAATAAATAAAAAATGGGAACCTTAAAGAAAATGGTCTCATCATGGGCATTAAATGCTTAGGCTGTATGAGATCCATGCTATCTACTTCATCACCACGGCAGTAGCACTTGTGTTCCATTGACATTGTTACTTGAAATTTATTATCTGTTTCATTTATTAAATAAAATAAAATAGTAAAATTATGCTATAAATATAATTATTTTTCAATATTATAATTAATGTCAGTCTCAAAAATTATATTGTTTACCATAAAACAACATTAACATCTTATTATAGAAATATTTTAAAATGAAACGAATTAAAATGAAATCTATACTTATTATGATGATCAGAAAAAAAAATTAATTTTTTATTATAAAAAAATATATGAATAGGCACCAAAATAAGGAAAAAAGAAATTAAAAATAATTAATAAAAACACTGATTATAATAAAATAATCATTAACTGTTCATTGCTTTATCATGCACAAGTAACATGACTGGGTGATAAAAAAACCGCTAGAGATAAACATGCAAAATTAGTTAGAAATTACTGTAATATCATTGTAGTTCAACAAAAAAACATTTTTAATTTCAAAATGAAAACCATATTTTAAAGTATATGATTATGAAAAAACCAAAAACCTAGACCCATCACCAGATTACTAAATAAGAAAAATTTTCTAGAAAAACCTCAAAGCTTTATTCATTATAATAGCATAAAATAATCTAAATATAATATTTTTTTAACATATTTCACATATGTACCGTATCTACCCCCGAATACGTGCAATTACTAACCTGTCAATTAGTAACTTTTTACAGACATTCTGATTTATTTCGTTGTCGGATTCACTCCGCTCTCTTTTCCTATTCTCTTGCATCATGTTAACTTTTGACCCTACATTACAATTTACCATGAAACAACGGTAACGGTAAATAGTTACTGAATTAACGTGATACCTTTCAAAACTCGATGTTTGGAAAGTGGGTAATAAATTTGAAATATATTATTAACTATTTAAAATATGAATGTCGATAATTTATAAGAAATAACGGTATTTTTTTTAACTTTTATGTGGTAACAGTAACCGCCACGAAACGGCATTGCTATCTTTCTAGACGAATCTTATACAATTCTAACAAGACAATAGGATAGTCAAAAACAATATTTAAATTATACATATTCTGCCATATATATGTACCGTTTAATAAAATTTGCTTAACAATAGTATAAATAATATTTATACTTACATGTAAAAATAAAACAGTAAGGTGAATTAATAACAGCAAACCGCCAGTGACGGCGTGAAAATGACAAATGAACACCGGTTTAATTTTAATTTTAATACCGGTGAAGGCAATGGTCTAATGTTGCCAGCTTTATGTTTATACTTCTTTCTTTGAAAATTATAACATTTTATATTTGTTGAATACTTATTTGTTATGTAAAGATTTTTTTTATTTGCTGTTTTTGTTATTTTAAATATTACATAGAAATTCGACAGTTTTTTTTTATTTGTTTATGTAAAAGAACCATAAAGGTAAAATTTAAAGAGTGAAAAAAAATAAAAAGGAAGAGCTTTTAAAATAAATTTCAAATGTAATAAAAATATATTAAAATTTTGTATAAAATTAAGAAATTAAATCTGCATCTGCAACACTTTTATACTATTCTACTTTTCTATTCGAAGTAAAATTTGTGCTCATTTTATCATAAAGCAATTTCTTTATGTCTTTTGTATATTTTTATATATCAATTACAAAATGTATGAGTCTACAAGTCACGATTATTGCACAACGTATATTTTTTACATGTTCGTGGGAAAATGAAAATATAAGCTGGCAGCCCGATAACCGGAATGCGGAAAGTTGAAACTGGCACAGATAAAATAACATAGAATAGTATTAAATATTATTAATAAACTATAGGTATTTTCTAAAGTTTTTGATTATTTTAAAATAATTTAAAATAAAATATAATTTGTATTTTGGTTAAATTACAATATAATAGTACAGCCACTATCCTTCAGACATATCAACATCTTAATCTTCGTAGTAGTTATAGCAATGATTTATAGATGGCGCTATACAATATTTATTATTACAAATTATTAAGTCTGATCGGGTTTAAAACGAACGCCTTTTAAATATTTCTTAACAAAAAAGAAATTCTAAATTACTTTCAATATTTAAAAAAAAATTGAGGCCGTCGTGGCATATTGGAACAAGCGTGCGGCTGTAAATGCAACGATGGTGGGTTCGATTCCCACTAGAATAATGAAGATTTTCATTACCTCGATTTGGTAATGAGGCAAAGCGTGAGTGGGAAACGACAGAATTCTAATTGATAATGGAATATCAGTGTTTGAACTAAGTTTCCAGGTTCCCTCTGCCTACATATACCAACCAGTTTAATTCTTTGGTGAATTGTTGATTAATTACGATTTTAATTAAAAATAAGTACTTACTATAGTCTGTAATATATGCATATTTGCAATTTTTTTTATAACACAAAAGAAAAAAAGTTGTGTGTTACGTTCATACTGAATTTCGCACATAGCATTGTATGCAGAGGGTACCTGGGAACCTATATCTCTCTCTTCGGTTCCTCTACCTTTCACCGTATCCATTTTTTTTTTATGGAAAAGACAAGACAAACGAGCGTTCGGGTCACCTGATGGTAAGTGATCACCGCCGCCCACGACCACGTGCAACACCAGAGGAGCTGCAGGTGCGTTGCCTGTCTGTAAGGTGGTTTGGGCTCCGGAGCCCGGCATTACCTGATGCGAAACGCAGTGGTATAAAGCCTCTACTTTACGCCGGTTTTAAATGCCGGGGGTGGTAATAATCCGGTCGAGTCTGCCCATGCGTGTTGCCATTGCTGGCGACGTGACTCTACCACACGTACTTTAGTCGCCTCTTACGACACCACCAGTACCAGGATGATCCTATTCTAGGCCGGGATCATACAGCACGAAAAGAGGATCCATTGAGGCGTTGCGTGTTGAGAGGCGGAATTCACCACGCAATGTTTCAAAAATTAGGCGGTGTAGTTTTCTACTGTCTTTCTGCGGGATACAGCGTGAAGTATAATATAAAAATAAACTTTAATTGTATTAGGTACAGTACCTAAAAAAATATACTTAATTCGAAATCTTAACAAGACGGATAGCCACTTACAATGTTTGCTCGGATGACCGATGCCTTTGTTTTCACTGTAACTAATTCATCTCGACGACAGTTCTCTTAATTAGATAATATCTTTCCTTGTTTCGTAGTTAAGTGGGAAATTTTGTAGAGAAGTAGGTACCTACCGCTTTTTGTTTAAATGGAGAAAATTTAGTAGTTTATTACTATAATTGAGGCAGTCTGACTATTAATGTTATACTTATTTAGAAAACGTATAAAAATTTGAACGCAGCGGGACTCGAACCCGCGCCTCCTGGAAACCGACCAGGCGCTCTGACCACTAAGCCATGCGTTCTCGCCAAGCTGCGTCGAAAAAAAATCTCCCTACAGAGATACTAACAACATAAATAAGTTGTAACAAGCGTATAAAAGTTTCGACGCAGCTTGTCGAGAACGTATGGCTTAGTGGTCAGAGCGCCTGGTCGGTTTCCAGGAGGCGCGGGTTCGAGTCCCGCTGCGTTCAAACTTTTATACGTTTTCTAAATAAGTATTTTTCTTTCCTAAGTGTGGAATAACACTTTAAAAATGTCTAAAAAATATTAATGTTATGTTTGGGTATGGGTTAAATACCCACTTAGAAGTAATATTTAAATTGTGTTCATTTCCTCTGCTTTGTTAGACAAAGCACGGCGTTGAGTTCTGCCGCACAACCCGCAATGTCTTGAAATATTGGAAGGAAAGTACAGAACAGTGTCTTGACACTAGGTTCTTTTTCCTTTTTGCATACTGAAGCTGAAAAAAAAGGTTAGTTCATTAAACTCATGTAGGTACAACACACGCTACTTACAGCTGCTTTTTGTAATAGTTCCTATATATTTCTTTTCATGTTAAATGGCGGAACTCAATTATTTTTATCTTTTTAACAGAGTGAGGAATAGAAAATAAATGTAATCGTTCCCCCGACTGTGAATTGAACTCACAACGAGTCAGTGACACTGTGCCACTGCGCCACATATATTGTACGTCTAGATATATTGTAAACCCAAAAATTTTATTATTACAACCTGTCACTCGTATACTCCGTAAAGGGGTACTTCAATCAATAAAACACACAAAGCGTTGATATCATCCATCATCAGGCACTGCTCCGCTTCACCCAATAACTAGTATATTGACATAAGTCAGTATAATAATAGAAGCCTTTGTGGTACTGTGAATCACCCTCTGACTGTAAGTGTGGCGGTTGTGGGTTCGATTCTCATTTGTCAACATAAATACTGGTCAATTCTTCGCTTCGACAAAACAAACCGAGTCTGTACTTACGCGATATATCATTTTAAAGTAAAGAAAATTATGGATTTTTCTTTTAATTTTTATGGTGACAATAAGCTTAGTTGCAACACCTAACATGCAATGTAACTAAATCAATGGAAAGTGGACAACGGATTCAATTTTTCATTGAATTCTCGCCTGCACTATAATAAAATAGAATAATTATACGTTGAAGTAAAATGATACATACTTATTTAGAGAACGTATAAAAATTTGAACGTAGCGAGACTACTTGTCGGGACGGGAATGTTTATAAAATTTTTATACGTTTTCTAAATAAGTATTTTTCTTTCCTAAGTGTGGAATAACACTTTAAAAATGTTTAAAAATAAAATGATATATATTTAAACAATATTTGAGTGCCTTTATAAGTAGTAGTCGCCACGGTGCAGTGTCTGATTAAACGCGACAGTTGTGAATTTGATTCCCATTCGGGCTATCAGCTATTTTCATTTTCTCTCCTTGATATAAAGAAAATGCGCGATGTCGAATTTTGGCCACTCAACACGTGGTGTTTTAAAAAAATGAGGGGCAAAAGGGCAAAATGTGAGGAACAGAGTGCCTTAACACAACTAGGCTAACACAGAGTAAAGCCAAAAAAATCAATATATAATAGTTCCATACGTGAAAAAGTAAATAAAATATCCGCCCTCAGATACGAACGCCATGTTTAAGTTTTATACAGTACCTACCTCTACTCTACAGTACAAGCGTGTGAATAGTTTGCAACTGAATCGTTTCCGTTTATTCATAGTCAACAAAGATTTCTATTGAATTCTGCACTTTATTTATAGAATTGATATTTAATGCTGGATGTAGACAATTCTCTTTTCCTTTCGCTTGTACTAAAAATGTCGAGCCATCTTTGTCTATACTAATATTGTAAAGCTGCATTTTATTTGATATAATTGAATTTGACGGAGGAGGAGGAGGGGGAACGGAGTGTCTTAACACTAGGTCCCTCTGCCTATCCTAACCTTAACCTAATTTTACCCTAACCTAATTTTATGTATATTTTTTTAATGGCAAGATTTTTTATTCAAACCAGTAGGTACTTCCTGTGAATAGAGCGTTTAATCAAACAATCATTTCAGTTTTATAAAATTACTATGAAACTGAAGAGACTTGGACGTATAGCTTTCTAAGTGATAGGACGTAGTGGTATAGGTTTCAAATACAAGGTGCCATCGGTTATTATTTTTAAACAAAATGTCTATTCTTCTAATACATCAATATTGTAGTTCCTGTGAAATCTCAGTTTCAAGAGTGTTCAGTCAAACGAACTCGTCAGTTACATAATATTAGTATGAAACTTGGATGTAGAGTTTACTTTGATAGTGCTTGGCAGTAAAAGTTACTTGACTCGTTAGAATTACATTTAAAAGATGCGGCTTCAAATCCATATTTTAATAGTCACGTTTTCAGTCACAAATTGCGCGACGAACGGCCTCTAGTTCAAACAACCGTTTATTAAATCGACTGTAATAAATACTAATGTACCAATATCGTACACAGTAAGATCTTCAATGGAGCATCACAATCTATCATATGTATCACTGCCTACCAATTATTAATCGTCACCTCCAAAGCGTTTGCTCGGAAAATGAAAGGATATTGAGTTTGGCCCTCCCAGATTTAATTTGACGCGCTTTGCTAAGCGATTCGGTTATTTTCTCATCTGATGTCGTGTTACGCTCGGGTTGGCATTTTTTACGCTTTTTACGCTTCCCACCGTTACTGCTTGGTATTGGGTTTTAGATTACCTCTTAAATTAAAAGAAAAAGGTAATTCAAATAAAAATTTACGACCAAAACACTACCTACTAAAAAAATTACAAATGCAAGGTAAAAAACGATTTTGTCCTCGATCAGGGTAGACGGAGGGAATCTAATGTTAGGTCGCTCCTTTCTACATTTTCCGCCTTATGTATGAGTGATTGCGTATTTACTGGCAGTACTCAACGCCGCACTTTGTCTTATCACCTACCAGAAGGAAATGAAAATCAATTATTCCCCCGAGTGAAAATCAAACCCAAACCGTACGTTTATAGTTAGAGGTTCTGCCGCTGGGCCAAAACGGCGTCAAACACTAAATACAGTATTTTCCAATCAATTGTAAAACTTTTAACTATTGTTTTGTTTCCAACGTTTATTTGGTACATTCGATAATTATTTTTAGTGGTGCTCGTTGCTGCTTTTTTGTAGTGCACTAAAAAGGCTTTCTGGTTTTTTACAGTTTTTGTATTGAAAAGAGGACGACGTAGAGCAGTGGCAGTATCTGATAGTAGGTAAACGTGAAGGTTGTAGGTTCGACTTCGATTACCATTGGGGAGAATGAGATCAAATTCTAATTATTTACATTAGTGAAACAAAGTGATATGGGAGTGAAAGTAGGTGACCTGAATGTGAATTGCCTGCTGTACGCAGATGATGCAGTGNAAACGGCGTCAAACACTAAATACAGTATTTTCCAATCAATTGTAAAACTTTTAACTATTGTTTTGTTTCCAACGTTTATTTGGTACATTCGATAATTATTTTTAGTGGTGCTCGTTGCTGCTTTTTTGTAGTGCACTAAAAAGGCTTTCTGGTTTTTTACAGTTTTTGTATTGAAAAGAGGACGACGTAGAGCAGTGGCAGTATCTGATAGTAGGTAAACGTGAAGGTTCGACTTCGATTACCATTGGGGAGAATGAGATCAAATTCTAATTATTTACATTTCTCTTCACTGTTACCGACATAACACGGCGTTGACTTCCACTATGCAATGTCTCGATATTTGGGCGGGTAATGGAAACTCCGGTAGTCTCTTAACAATTAATTCCCTTTGCATACCTTGTTACTTATATTGAAATTAGGATTACGGCATTAGTTCTTATGACAATTAAATTACATATAATCAATATTGTAGTTGTTAAGCCAAAATGGTCGCCGCAACAAAATGGCGGATTACAAGTTTTTGCAGAATTCACCTAACATAGTTATCAAATATAAGGGCTTGATTTGTAAAATATAATATACCATGAAGAAAAATCTAGAAAACTTGTTTTTGAGAAAGTTTTTTAATTAATACTTTTTTATATTGAATACTTGTTGTATTACTCTGCGACTATTCTAACAGTCGCCTTAGGGTTTTTATTAGAGAGCTTTGTGGATATTTCTTTTGTACTTGCCTTTAGTAAAAGCTGTATTTCTGGTTTTTTCTGCCCCCTATTAATCACTCAATATATATATTAATCAACATATTTATTATAAGTATTTAATTAAATTATTATTTTAGTATTATTATTTTGTATAAAAAAAAATGAAAGCCTCGTTACCAAAGCGAGAAAATGAAAATATTTCTTGTCCTTGAGTGGAAACCGAACACACAACCTGCCGCGTTTACAGTCAGATTCTTGGAGCACAACGTGCACCACGACTAGCCTCTTACCAATGAAATTGCGAACTAAAAAAGAAAACTAAAGAAATAAAGATTTCTCACACACATCCACTACTATTTTTATACAAAAAAATACTTATGATTTTGCTATAAAAAATATACACAATATAACCTTTTAAAATATTTCCACTATTTTACATAGTATAAATCCAAAACGAGGACCAACTATTTGTGTAAACATCTCAGCTATAAATTACTTTTGTTTTGTGACAGTCGGTGTGACCTGTTCCACTTACACGTTCAACGTAAATCATACAGCACTCAGTTTTTAAACAAAAATTATTTCATTTCCGATTCATAAAATCTAGTTATTTTTGTTGCTCTTGCCGAGGATTTTTGAAAGGGAAATTGTGTATTTAATATTTTAATGTTAAACACTGGCGTTGCTGAGATTTTATTTAACTTATCGCTGTATTCCGCGCATAGTACGAGGGCAGAGGGAACCTGGGAATCTAGTCTAAGATACTCTGTTTCCCATTCACTTCAGTACCTCACAATTCTTGAAGCATTGCGTGTTGAGTGGTGGAATAAATTATTCACCGCGCACTTTGCCTTGTTATCATAGCGGAAATATTAAATATTTTATTCCCCCGAGTAGGAATAGAATCCATAACCGTCACATTTACACTGCTTACTTATTGTTTAGAGTTTTGTAAAAATGATTTCTTTTGCAGCACAAGAATACAGGGAAGGCAGAGGAAATCTTGTAATAGTGTTAATAATAGTGTTAAGACACTTCGTGCCCCCATTTCCGTCTCAATTTTGATACATTGCGTGTTGAGTGCCTGAGCAAAACGCTGCACTTTGCCCTACTACCAGAGTGAGGAAAGAAAAGTAAAAATACAATAATAAAATAATCCTACTTCAGCTAAGATTTTATGTGACCAGTATTTCAGGTCCGCAGGTTTCTATCACTTAGTACCTACCTACGTGAAAGTGGCGCATTAGTTAGAGCGACAGAACACTTTGCGACCGTTCAGTTACGTACGTATTTGCTGAATGGCCAAAAGCTTATATTTTAAACATACTTTGATTTAAAATTCTTAGTGATCTTTCATTTTTGACTATTATGGTTTCTTTTATTCGGATGATTCGTTTTTCAGTTTGACGAATGGAGTGAAAAATAGTAATAAAAGTACCAAATATTTCTATTATAAATATATTTTTTTTTGCATGGACTTTAAGATGTCTCGTAGGAATGTCGAGAAATCCTCTCTCAGTGCTCCTCTACACTCCCTAACCTACTTACACATAAGATTTCAACTTCCTGGCTCCAGCCGTTTCTTCTGTGCGTTGACTGTCAGTCACTCAGCGAAGGAACAGTTTTATGTGTTTATTTAGATTTTGTTTATTTTATTATTTATTGATATAGAAAATCATCGTGGCGCAGCATCATACGCGTACGTGATGGTCTCGAGTTCAATTGTCACTAGAAGGTAACGCTATACTAAAATTATTTAAATTTTCACAGTGTAATAAAAATAAAGTAAATAATAAAATGTACATTAAAATAACCTTTTTAAAAACAAGCTATATATGGTATAGGTTTTTTCATGATGTCTTGTATTTTGCAAATCAAATCTTATATATTAACAACAATATTGATTATATGTAACTTCATTCAGTCACCAAACTGAAGCCGTAGTCCAAATTTTAAATCAATCCGACACTGGGAAGGGGGTCAAGTTGAACTTGCAAGATTCATATTTATACGCAATATTTCAAACATTTGTTTGAAAGTGGGAAACAGAGTGTCTTAACACTAGTTACCCTCTGCCATCCTGCTATATGCGTGATACAGCGTAAAGCTGAAGCTTTAAAAAAAATAGTAATTATGCCATATTTTCAAGACAACAACGAAATTTTCTATGACAACAAAGTTTCACAGGTCTCCTCTAGGACACCAGCGCGACGCCGATAAGTCCAATTTGGTTATATCACGTACGCGTAGGCTACGTGTGACTTTTAAAAATGTAAAAATCTCATAAAAGCGTTTTCTTTAAGCATAGTTTTTTTCGTACTATGCAAAGTACAATATGGACCGCATTTTAGTTTTAAATTAATTTTGAAGATTCAGCCAAATTTGGTAGCATATTTTTGAAACGAAAAGATTTTAGTGTATTTTTAACATTATTTGTTAATTGGCACAGTGTCTGACTGTGCGCTGTGTGGGTACGATTTATACTCGTCAGAAAGAATTATTTTCATTTCCACGCACTAGTAACAATACAAAACGCGGCGTAGAGTTTCGTCATTCAATATGCAATATTTTTAAAAATTGAGCGTTAAAAAATGCAGTATCCTAACACTAGGTTCCCTCTGCCTACTCTGCTATATGCGGGTTACAACGTGAAACTAAAAAAAAAATAGCGATGTAGGTTGACATGAACTACACTTAATCTCATAAGACCGTGAAACAATTCACCCATCGAACCGATTCGAACCTACAATCATTATACATACAAAAACTACACCACAACTTCAAGAACTGAACCACATAAAATTACTTCTAACAAAATATAAAGCTGCCAACATATTTACTAAAAGTTTTCACCCTTATCATAAAATACCCCCCGCTAAGCATCTGAAATAATCACCCTCATATCGCCGCGGGGTGCCCACACTCGTTACGTGCCGGTACTTTAATATACATCAATAGAATATTACAATTTTCTTCTATTCGTGTAATAAAACTGTCGAGTGGGTAATTAATTTTGTTTTTCACTTATATGTATGCGGTAGACAATGAGAAAATAATGATACGTCTCTCCATTTTATAATTTTGAACAACGCCATATACTGCCAGTTGACGCAGCGTGTTTGTATGTGCGATAGGTTGTGGCTACGATTCCCACTCGAGAAAATGAAATATTTAATATTTTCATTTCCTCGCGCTGGTAACGAGGCAAAGCGCGCCGTCGAGTTCTGCCGCTCAACGGAGTGTCTTAATACTAAATTATTCGCTCTGCCTACCCTGTTTACCCTCTGCCTGCTTTGCTGCGTAGCTGCGGGAGAATAGGATCCCTTGTGGGATTCTATTATCCGAATAGGAATAGAACCCATAACCGTCGAGTTTACAGTCGCAGGCTTGTACCACTGCAGCATGGCTGGCCTTTTATATTGTACTAGTGGGCGCGCGCAGCTTCGCCCGCTTATTTGCACCTTTAGGGGTGAATTCTAAATAACCATGAATTCTAAAAAAATGTTTAATATAAATTCTAAAAAATGTTAAATAAAATCTTTTTAACAGTCTGAATTCAAATTTTTAAATATAATAATCGGTGGCGATTTAAAGATTTTTCCATATAAACTTTCAACCGCTTATTTGAACCCTTAGGGAGTGAATTCTAAAAAACCATGAAACACGTGTTCAATGAAATATTTATAAGAGTCTAAATTTCAAATTTTATAAAAATAGATGCCGATTTAAAAAAAATCCATACAAACTTTTAACCCCTATTTCATTCCTTTAGGATTCAAATTTTTCAAAATCCCTTCTTAGTGGATGTCCAGATTACGAAAATAAACATCTGTCTAAATTTCACGTTTCTACGCACAGCGGTTACGGCTGTGCGTGCGTCTTACCTCAGTCAGTCAGGTACATGTCCTTTTATATATATAGAATATACATATAGATATAATATGTCATGTATAATGAACCTTCTGAAAGCTCAACAGTACGGCGAAGTTAAGAAGCTCTTAAGTTCACATTCAATAATTCGTAACATCTTTATTAAAGTTTCACGCTAAGATACCTATTAGACGCCATCGCTTATTACCTATTACCGTCGTGTAATCGACGTCTATACACTTTGTAGATTGGCATATTTAATATCCTACGCTATAAATTAGAATTTTGAGGCCAGTAGTGGCACAGGAGTACAACTGTAAATTTGACAGGCGTGGGTTCGATTCCAACTTAAGGCAGTGAAATATTTAATATTTTCATTTCCTCGCTCTGAGAACAAAGGCAAAGCTTGGTGTTCAGTTTTTACTTTAATTTTTTTAGATTAATTAAAAGTAACAATGAACGAATATATGCATCACAAGCCGAACGCCTCTCCGATCGTGCCTCTCCATCGTTTGTCCTGCGCTCTCGCTTGCACGCTTGGCTTAAGTGGAACGTGACAATGATTCATGTTTTTTCGCGCATGCAGCCGGCGTTAATCGATTTGTAAGACATTATTATAAAAAAGATAAAGAAAACTTCATTTGAAATTCATATTACATTGTAGATACATTACTATCCGTAAAGTAATGGGCCATAGTATAATATGTATATTATATGTAGAAAGTAATTTGATAGAGGGTATCGTAAAAGCGAAAATGACAATGTTTTAAAGCTCTGAGTGGCTTTTTGTGTAACTGTAAACACTATGTAAATACTATGTTGACTGGTCTTTTGGTAGGTTAATATTATATTTGTTTTAGCATCACGCTTTATCCCGCACATGGCAGTGTAAGCAGAGAGATCCTGGAAATCAAGTGTTCCGTTTCTCACTTTCCGTCAATTTTTTAGGCATTACGTATTGAGTGGTTGAACCCAACGCGCTTTACGTTTTTACCAGAGCGAAGAAATGAAAATATTAATGTTTTTTTTATTTTTATTTAATTTCATAAAATTATACGGTTTTTTATCAATATTATTTTTGCTTAGTGGAAAACGTAACAATTTTTAAATCTCTAATTTAGTATACGATTTCTATTTCTAATATAAAACAAGCAAATGAATTCCTTGCATAAAATCCTCGTTACGATTTCTCAAGGCGCCTTAATGTGTGCTCATAACTTACTCCCACAGACGAGTGCAGTACTCTACTCCGCTGCTTTATTAAAAACCGTGGTTAGAATTCGAGTTAAGTTTAACTATTAAATTGTTGTTGTTTTTTTTTTTAAATTAACTCGATTTTTTGACATATGTTTGTGTAGTCAAAGAATTAACTTAACTTAACTTAGCTTCACGCTTTATACCTAGCGGGGAAGTCAGAGAGAATGGAGCGCCAAACGCTACGGTCTCTACATACCTCCTTCGCCTCGTCCACTGTCATCAACCTCTTCATACATGCCCTTCGGGGGGTCCTCATGCTTTTTACGTGACCTTCCTCCAGTATCTTTGATACTGTGTTTTCGAAGGTCAACCGAGGTCTCCCCCTACCTCTCTTACCGCTCACTTTTCCATCATAAATCTTTTTTGCCATTCTTTCATCACTCATTCGTTCGACGTGCCCAAACCAGCTGAGCACGTTCTTCTTCATTCTCACCGTGACATCCTCGCTAGTACCTGCCATTCTGTGTACCTCTTCATTGCGGATTCGATCAGCTAAGCTGACTCCGCATATCCTACGAAGAGATCGCATCTCCACAGCATTCATCTTTCTTTCATTCTTCTTCTGTAATACCCACGTTTCGCTGCCGTATAACAGAGTCGGTACCAAAACTGCATTGTGTACGGCCAAACGCGCAGCTGTGCTGACGTTTCGCCGTCTCATCAATGCAGCTAAGGCTCCGTTAACCCTGTTACCGGCAGCAATACGCCTTTCCACATCCATCTCGTATCTTCCATCTCTACTGAACATACTTCCCAAGTATACCACTTCATTCACTTGTTCTAATATCTTACCATTTACACTGATCTTGCATTCCGTCCTTTCTTCATCTCTTTCAAAAATCAGAACCTTTGTCTTATTCACATTGAGGCTTAGACCATTATATTCACACCCTTCTTTCAGAGTGGTGACCAATGCCTGCAACTCGCATTCTGATGATGCAATAAGCACTGCATCATCTGCGTACAGCAGGCAATTCACATTCAGGTCACCTACTTTCACTCCCATATCACTTTGTTTCACTCCTTGGAGACAGCTATCCAAATACAAATTGAACAACCAAGCTGACATGGCGCAACCTTGTTTAACACCCGATCGGATGTCAAACCAGGGCGACATGCCAGCTCCTACTCGCACGCAGGCTGAGTGATCTCTGTAAAGAGACTTTACAGCCTGCAGCAAGGGTCCGCTCACATTGTACCGGGGTAGTATCTCCCATAATTTCGCTCTTACAACTCTGTCAAACGCCTTTTCCAAGTCCACAAAAGCACAGAAAACTTTTTGGTTAACGGCCAAAAATTTTTCCGTGATCATGCGGAGGGAAAAGATCTGATCCATACACCCTCTTCCAGGTCTAAAGCCTCCTTGGGCCTCCCACAACAGCCTTTCAGATCTCTCTTGCATTCTTCTCGCTAAAACTTTAGCATAAACTTTACTACCTAAGCTAATCAAACTGATAGCCCTATGGCTTGCGCAGTCTATCTGTGAACCTTTGCCTTTATACAAAGGCACGATGACCGCACCTCGCCAATCGTCTTGGACCTCCCCTGATTTCTAGCACAAATTGCACAAAAACCAGAAAAAGTCCAAGACGCGTGGCCCACCATATTTGATCATCTCGGCAGTAACTCCATCTGCTCTCGCTGACTTACCACATTTCAGACTTCGTGTTGCACTTTCAACTTCTTTTACACTGATTTTGCCATCAACTACATCAAGACTCAGCGTTTCGCTGTTACTACCGCCTTGCTTTGCCTCGTTACTAGAGCGAGGAAATGAAAATATTAAATATTTCATTTCCTTGAGTAGTAATCAAACTTACGACCTGTCGCGCATACAGTCGCACGCTTGTGCCCCTGGGCCACGACTGGCCTCAAAATTTTTATACGTGTTCCATAACCACAAACAAACAACCAAATAATATCGACAAACAAATCGTCATCCCGATCTAGTACACAAATCCATGAAACACAAGAAAACATCTACAGAATTCATACAGAAAACAATCAAAAGATCCCTTTTGCCGTACATAATTTTTCCTGGGTGAAATTATAATAGGCTTCACGCATCACCTGTCAGCTGACGTCATCAATCACGGCAAAATGAATTTAGCTTTGTCCCAGCGATTTGTTTGTACTAAAATGTACACGAAATTGTGTTGGGCTTAAACGCGTCGCCCATAAATCTTTCAACATTCTTGATTCATGCAAGTTTTAAATTGCTGGAATGGTGGTGCCGTGTGTCGAATGCTTGGTTTCAATTTAGACTTAACTGCTTTTTGGTTTAGAAGGGTGTGGGTTTGATAAGTGTTTTGGTTTGAGTGTATTTTTTTTCTTTTTAATAGACTAGTCGTCACCTGCAGCTTTGTTAGAGATGTGGATTTTAAGACGTCAAGTGAAAAATACATTTCCCGTAAGAGTTCTGAGAAATTCTATATACATGCCAAATTTCAAATTTGTAAGTCGTGCCTTACCTTTCAGTCACTTAGTAATGGAAAAGTTTTAACTGCGTTCGAAAAAATGGACGTTTTAATTCGGTTCAGTTCGGTCGGAAAAAATATACAGTGTCTGCGATTGTTATCTGTTTAGATCTCAGAAGAAGCTTTCATCATCATCAGCCGCGAGTAAACATTAGAAACAAAGTAATAAATAAAATAAATAAGCTTCACGCTGTATCCCGCGGACAGCAGGATAGGCAGAGAGAACCTAGTATTAAGACACTCCGTTCAACACTTTCTGCCGAATTCTGCAGGCATTGCGTGATAAGTGGCAGAATTCAACGCCGCGCTTTGCCTCGAAACCAGAGCGAAGAAATGAAAATATAAATTTAAGTAAATATTTCATCTCTTCGAGTGGGGATCGAACCCACAACTAGTCGGTTTTACAGTCACACTTTGTGCCCCTGCGTCACGACTGGCCTAGAAACAAAGTATTAATTAGAATATTATAAAGTTTATATAATTAAATTATATTTTAACCATAGACATGCCAGTCCATGCCAGCATTGAGGCCAGTCAGCCAGAGAATGGTTGTGGTTTCGATCCCCACTCGAGAAGATAAAATATTAATTTTCATTTATTTTCATTTCTTCGCTCTGGTGTTGAGGCAAAGCGCGGCGTTGAGTTCCTCCACTCAACACGCAATACCTCCAGAATTCGGCGGAAAGTGGGGAACAGAGTGTCTTAAAGCGTTAAGATTCCCTCTGCCTACCCTGCTGTGTGCGGGATACAGCGTGACGCTGATCATATACATGCTCTTACCTCTAAATTCTACTCGCATTTTCGTTGAGAGATATTTCTCTCAAATATCTCTCAACACAACAAAATGCGGCGTTGAGTTCCGTCATTCAACACAAAATGTCTCGTAATTTGGACGTGGAAAAAAGTGTTCATTTTAATATGAAGTTTCTTCCCTCTGCATACTATACGCGGGCTATAGCCGGAAACTAAAGAAATATCTCCAATAAACTATCCCACCATCTATTCCACTTGACATTTTATCATCTTTTAAAAAAAAAACTTTAGTTAAAATGCCGTTTGACATACGATATTTTAAGCGTACCCCATGTACGTGCTGCAGGCAAATTGAACTTATTACCACCGTGCCCTCTTCTAATAGGATTACAGCCTATTTTAGAAGTACTTTTGATCTAATGAATGCCCGCGGCTTGTCGTGTGTCTATACTTCTATTATTTGTGAATGTAAGAAAACAATAATATTTTAGGTTTACGTATCTTTTACATATGTAAATTTTGTAAATTTAGTAGTGTACATGGTGCAAGGCGGATATAAACGCTGCGATTTGTCTAACCAGTAAATAAATAACTTAAAATTAATTTAAAGGCCAGGGGATTAAATTATTTTTATTTCCCCGCCTTGGTAACAAGATAAAGTGCAGCGTTATGTTTCGCCAATCAATATTCTGAAAATTAAGCGGTGTGTGGGATCTGAGTTCCTTAGCACTATTTTCTCTCCGCCTATCTTCCTAATACGTGTTATACAACGTGAAGCTAAAGAAAATAAACAATAATATATAACTATGCATCAAAAGGATTGAGTTAATTTAACTTAAAACAATAATAGTTAAATTTAACTCTAATTCTAACCGCAGTTTTTAATAAAACAGCGAAGTAGACAGTACTGCACTCGTCTGTAGGAGTAAGTTATGAGCACACATTAAGGCGCTTTGAGAAAACGTAACGAGGATTTTATGCAAGGAATTCATTTGCTTGTTTTATATTAGAAATAGAAATTGCACTTGTACATTAAATTAAAATTTCAAAGTTATTTGTTCTGTACTTTTTTGGAAAACCTAAGAAAATTTGAACTGCACCTTTTCGAAATAGTTGAAGTGGTATGATCGCTAAGGGTGTGAAATAATTTGTATATGTTTTTTTACAAGATTTTAATTGTCTTACGTGTGAAATCTTGCAAGTTCAATTCGACTCACAAGTGCCAGTGTCCGATTGAGCTAAAATTTGGATTAGGACTTCAATTCTGATGACAATGAAATTATATATACATAATCAATACTGCTGTTAATCCAAAATGGCTGCCGCAACAAAATGGCGCAACAATTTTTTTGCACAATTTACCTATTATAGTGATATATTTCAGGAAATATTTTTAATTACTATTTATGTCTATTTAATTATTAAAAATGGCAGCGTTGTTTCGTTTAAACTGTGTATTTGTAGAAATTGGATAACAAAAGCTAAGCAGCATTTTAAATAATATGACCGACAAAATATGCATTATGTATATTTTAAACATAACATTTAAATAGAGGCCAGTCGTGGTGTAGAGGTGTGTGACTGCAAACGGGACTGGTTGTGAGGTCGATTCCTACTCGAGAAAATGAATTATATTTATTTAAATTTATATTTTCCTTTCTTCGCTCTGATGTCGAGGCAAAGCGCGGCGTTCAGTTCCTCCAGCCAGTACGCAATGAATGCCTCCGATGTTCGGCGGAAAGTGGGGAACGGAGTGTCTTAATACTAAGTTCTATCTACCTACTCTGCTGTGAGCGGGATACAGCATGAAGCTTATTTTAAGTTATAAATATAAAATCATCCAATTTACTCAGACATTCCACTATGCTACAAAGTAGTCGCTTACTCTAAAAATCGAATGTTATGACATTAATAAATATGAATCATTCACAGTGCGTGACTATAAACGGCGACAGTTGTTGGTTCGATTTCCACTTAGTTAAATTAATTATTTTAATTTTCTCATTGATAACAAAACAAAGCGTGGTGGTGAGTTCCACCACTCAATATGTAATGCCTCGAAAACTGGTTGAAAAGTGGGGAACAAAGTGCCTTAAAGCTAAGTTCCCTTTGTCTACTATGTTATATGCGGGATACAGCGTGTATCTAAGAAAAAAACTTAAAAAACACGAATAAACAGTCAGCTCTACTTAGTCACCTGTCGAAAAGAACCTATATTTATTTAGGCGGAGAACTAAGGCTCAAAGAAGTCATCCAGTCTAGAGACACTTACCAAATGGATTTTCCGTGTTCGTATTCAATAAGAACATCGAAACGACTCCGTGGTTACTTTAAACGAACTATGTGGATTATTTAAATGTTATGTAGTTATTTAATTTTTTATGAAATTGTGTGTCTATTTCGGATGATTTTCGTTTTGTCTTTAATGTTGTTTTTAGGGTTATGTATATTTTAAAGAAAAAAAGGAACCCTTATAAGATGACTTTGTTTTTTTTTCCGTCCGTCTGACTGTCTATCAAAAGCGTTTATCATAGGAACGCTTGGAGATATCGAATTGATATTCAAACCTTATACTCAGATCTAATGTCCCTTGATTTCCTAAAAAATCGTATTTCTATATTCGCTTAAAAAAAGATAGCCGATTATCGAAAAAAAAATTGGCAGCATCTATAGGTAGTACTATATAGTCAAGACGATACGTGTCGGAGGTAGCGCCGTNGACCGACGAGGCGAAAACGGCAACGTCGCATAAAGTAACAAAATAATAAGATGATTTTTACCGCTACTTTTATCGCTACTTTCGAAGTAACACTAAATTTTACGTTAAAGATTTAACGCAATATTAACCTTATTTTTACGGTATTTTTCCGTTAAGTTAGCAAGTATCGCTACCAAATAGTAACGATACTTAAGTATCTCTATTGCATTACCGGTAATTAACGTTAATTTTAAATGTGAATTGGTAACGTTAACAAGCCCTGATTCAAACCTTATACTCAGATCTAATGTCCCTTGATTTCCTAAAAAATCGTATTTCTATATTCGCTTAAAAAAAGATAGCCGATTATCGAAAAAAAAATTGGCAGCATCTATAGGTAGTACTATATAGTCAAGACGATACGTGTCGGAGGTAGCGCCGTCTAAAGATACACGCTCACTTACCTTAATGTAGAAACGCTCGTATTAAAATATATTTTTAAGAATAATGTATAAAATATATATTTATTATTGACAGTTAAAAATAAAAACACAATATGTCTAGTAAAAACTGATACGGAACCCTCAATAAGAAAACTCAAGCTGCACTTCACTTATTTTCGAGACACGATCCGTATCCAAAACTAAACGAGTATTTATATGAGCTTTGCAATGAAAGGCGGCCAGTATACAAATCTGCTTCGATACGATAAGCCCGCTCTACGTTATAACGTAAACGAGTTAGCATCGAACATGAAAGATATCATGCTGAGATTTTATCAATTTTGTCGTATCAAACTCCAAAATCTATTGTGTAATCTAGAATCATTCTCTTAAAAAATAAATCAAATAAATCACCTTCAAGCTGTATCCCACACACAGCAGGGTAGGCAGAGGGAAGTGTTAAAACACTACGTTCCCCACATTCTGCCGAATTCTGGGGGCATTGCGTGTTGAGTGGCAGAACTCAACGCCGCGCTTAACCTCGACACCAGAGCAAAGAAATGGAAATATAAATTTCAGTAAATATTTTATCTCCTCGAGTGGGGATCGAACCCACAACCAGTCGGTTTTGCAGTCACACCTCGTGCCACTGCGCCACGACTGGCCTTCTCTTCTCGACTCATTCTCTTAATTCAAATTAATCCATTACTAGTATATCTCTAAACTTTAGGTTTTCGTATTATTCTTTGCTTGCTTGCTTTTTTTCTAGTGACTGGATTTTTTCTGCCTCCCTGCAAAATGAAGGTATTTGTATATCTACAAAGATATTTGTAGATCTATATAGATATTAATATGATTTCTTATAGATATATATTTATCTATCTATCTATCTATCTATCCATCACTCCCCATCAGGTTAGGGTATGGTAGAGTTCAAATCTAACTGAAAGTGGAAATTCAACTCACAACCATCGCGTTTCCAATTTCATAAGTTATGCACGACGACTTCCAGAAGTTAAAATGTCAATTACAATATTATCACCAAGCTGTCCACAACAAGCTTAACACTTATTTAAATATACAAAGAAGTAGCGAAGGAAAGGATTCTGCGATATAAGTTTTTAAATTATCCTCCTGTACGCGGCGACGTTAGTAGCGCTAACTCTATCTAAGTTGGTCGGAGTTATTCGACGACACCTGTTTGTCGGTAGTTACGCCACTGCTTGTAAGTACATTGTGTGTACATCGCGTTTTGAACTTACTAACTAATAAGTATTCAATGCAAATAAGTTTTAGATTTTAATTGCACTTTTTGTTGTAGAAAAGATTTGTTTCAAAGGTCGGCATAATACCTGTCTGTTCGACTCGGGGGAATGAAAAAAAAAATCATTTCCTATTCATGATTACAAGATTAATCGTGGCGTTTAGATCCGCCACTTAACATTGAATATCTCGTAAGCTAGGCGGAAAGTGAGGAACGAAGTGTCTTAATATAAATTCCCGCTGCACATCGTGCTATATAAGCTGGCTTGTGGACCCAGTAATCAAACTAGTTCTATGATGCCATATTTTTTCTTATGGCAACACTGAGAAATCCAAGGTCCGATCGTCATTCAGGGGTGGATTGTTTTAATTTTTTTTGCAATAGGTTACGTTTTTTAGATTTGTTGTATAATTTTTACATACATTTGTATTAAGACACTTCGTTTCTCACTTTTCGCCCAGCTTATGAGATATTACGTGTTGAGTGGCGGCTCTCAACGCCGCGCTTAATCTTGTACTACTAGACATATTCACCCATATTAGTGAACTCACAATCTTCGATTTGTCAGTGTTGCCATAAGAAAAAATATGGTATCATAGAGCTGGCTTGATTACTGGTTTGTGGACCAAGAGACAAAATAGGGAAACTCTGTAACGAAAACGGAGAGTTTTAATATTAGATCTCTGCCTGTAGTACTATATTAGTGTCAAGATAGTCCGTTCTCTTCTGGGATTTTTATATATATTACTAATAATTTTCCTTGCTGTAACATAATTGATTACCGATTATGCTGCATGATCATTTGTTTTGGTAATGAAAAAAGAGCGGAGAGGGGAACAAATTATCTTAACACAGGTTGTTAAGTTACGTCTGTTTACCATGCTATGTGTGGCAAATAGCGTGAACCTAAAGAAAATATTATGTTAACGCCAAGATGCTGTTAACATAGTATTTTGTATCAAAATTTATGCGGGTCATGCTCAGCAATCACCAATCTTTCATTCAATACATTGTATATCTCATTGGTGCAAAAAAGGTATTTACCAACCTATGTTACCAACCTAAACTATATTACCAACTCTGTCTACATATGCGAAAAATGTGTGAAGCTAAAATATTTAATTGTATCCCGGCCTTGAATAGATCACCTAATGATCACCCTAGTACTGATGGTGTCGTAAGAGGTAACTAAAGTACGTGTGGCAGAGTCACGTCGTCAATAATGTTAACACGCATGGGTAGATTCGACCGGATTATTACCACCCTTGTCATTTAAAACCGGTGCGAAGTAGTGGATACAGTGGCACTCCAAGACAATCTACCCCAGGAGGGTACCAGCAGCTGCGGTGTTGGAGAATTCCTCTCTGAGTCTTCAAACTCAGGCCGCTCGTTGAATTCTGGGAAGGGCACAGTTCCACGCTATGGACAAGGCAAATGAGGCGTACGCTCAACGGCAACCTCTAGCATGCTTAACGTGGACTTTTGCAACATGCCACCACCATCTTGAGACGGCACGGCCGGCCTTATTATTCCTGACGGAGACTCAGATTGCCCGACCGAGTGACACAGCCTATTTTCAATACCCCGGGTCCAAAATAGAACATAGTTTATGCCTCATGCCGAGGTAGCTGTGTTTTTAGAAACGACTTACATTTCGGTCATCTTGCTGATTTTCAAGGTTGTGCCTTGTCAACTATCTGGCTCCTTGTTGACTCGGATGATCGTATCCGAGTCTACGCATGCCTGTATAGGTCCCATAGTGGTAATGCAGAAACGGATCGGCTCGTTGAGCACATGCAATCGGCTATCGACAATATACTCTTTGCCTTGTCTTTTTCATAAAAAAATGTATACTAAAATTAAAAAGATGAAGAATTTGTTTGGAGGTTGCCCTAATGTTGGGAACTAAAAATAAAGTCTTCTTCAATATATGGACCAGCCTTATATTGAAGAAGACTTTATTTCTTCACTATACCTGCTATGAGTGTTATTCTCCTCGGGCACTTGGAATTTGTTATAAATAACTCTTCGTTATTTCCGTTTGACCATGTAAGCGAAGCGGCAGATTTAAGCTAGTAATAAATAAATATATGTGTATCACCAACCAGATTTATACCCACACATCAGTTTTGACGAAAAATATTTTTTTTAATAGTAGCCTTGTAACTTAGTGTTTTAAGAAAAATATACATACATTTCTATATAATATCATCGCTGCACCTATAATCCGAGATAAATATTAATGACAATAAAGCCCCCATTAGGAGATATTATCAGCAAATTATGTAAACACTTGCAGGCCGACTGTCCTTATTTAAAGCAAGAAACCGCGGGACAAATCCACATAAACGAATCCATTTATTTACGCAGACGAGCGATTGTTATCTTTAATTTATTTGTATAAAAATATAGGCCGATGCAGAGCAGCATGTGACTGTAAACGTGACGGTTACGGGTTCGATTCTCACTCTAATTGTTTTAATTTCTTTTTATATTTAACTTTAAAACCGGCTTAATCACTTATGTTTGGGCTTATAGATTCTTGAAAACTTAATGTTTTGCGGGTCCGGTGTGGTGTGTTAACAAATAATATATAAAACGTTGAGTTCTGCCACTCCACACGAAATTCAAAAAAGTAAAGAAAATAATTTTGTCGAGAATTTTCCCTCGAAATATCCTTCGGATTCCTTCCATGTTCGGATACAAGATGTTAAATTCCCATTTAATGGATTGATTCGACAACTATTTAATTATTTTACCAGATCAGGGAAATGAAAACAAAATAGAAATTGCATATACGGAACCAAATCTTCAACTGTCGCGTTCGGTGGGATTTCTGGGGGAATGAATTATTTAAATTTTTCCGGTCTAGTATGATAGAGCACGACGTTGAGCTCCGTCACACATAATGTTTCGAAAATTGCGTGTTGCGTAGTAAGCGTAGTGTCTTAATACTAGCTGCCCTCTGCCTAACCTGCTACATGCGGGATACAGCGTGAAACTAAAAGACTGTAAAATAATTAACGCGTACAAAAGTCTCAAGTCTATACTGACACGGCAACATAAGCGAGCAAATGAAGTCTACGCTAATTACGCCCACAGAGCCCCAATAAGCAGTAATTTTACCAACAACTAGTATAAGTAAATATTTGCTAATAATAATATTTTGGTTTGTTTGTTTATCAATATATATATATATATATATATATATATATATATATATATATACAATATAATACAGCTTTGAGTACCGCCATGAACACTTAACGTCACTTATATGGGAGGAACGTGGGGAACGGAGTAATGTAGCATTAGATTCTCTTTTCATATACAAAAAATACAGAGAAAAGTAAAGATTAAAAAGGATATAAATTAAAATTACGACAGNAATATATATATATATATATAAATATATATATATATATATATATATATATATATATATATATATATATATATATATATATATATATAACACTAACAATTTTTCGGTAAATTTCAATTAGTATTAAATTAAAACAAAATAAACTTTGCCATTTTGCTCACCTTAAAAGCAGAAGTATCAGAAACAGCCGTTTTAAAGATATATAACTCTCAACGGTAATTACGAAAAAAAATTAAGGCAATTTTACAGCCATAAATATAAATTTTGTCGTCGACTGTCGTAATTTTAATTTATATCCTTTTTAATCTTTACTTTTCTCTGTATTTTTTGTATATGAAAAGAGAATCTAATGCTACATTACTCCGTTCCCCACGTTCCTCCCATATAAGTGACGTTAAGTGTTCATGGCGGTACTCAAAGCTGTATTTTTATTGCCGGGTCCGCCACCCAAGCCGGAGACACAAAGATTTTACATAAAGAGATTACTTTTTAGAAAACATAAAAATATAAACGTAGCGATTTGAACCCGCGTCTCTTGGAAACCGACCGAGTGCTCTGACAAACTCAGTCATACGTTTTCATCGGCCTACGTTGAAATTTTTATATGGTGTTACAAGTTATTTATGAAGCTAGCAAGCTTCTCTGTAGAGAAAATTTTACAAATTTCTGCTACCCAAAGATAATTAATTGCTTACAATTATCGTTTGGCGAGAGAGAATGCTATTATTTTTGCGGGATTTGAACCCGTGCCTCTTGGAAATTATCGTTTGGCCCGATACGTTCAAATTTTCTAAAAACTATTTTACTTTCCTAAGTGTGGCATAACCCTTTAAAAGGTAAAAAATATGAAGATTTTAATTTTGTATATTCACGTGAATATAAAAATGTCAGGATAATATAAAAACCACCGAAAAAAAAATTGCATTTTAAACAATAAATAAACAACCTAGCGCAGTGGGATTTCATCTTTTTTGTAAACGCGATAGCTGTGAGTACGATTCCCATTCAGGAGAGGGAATCTTTGGTAATATGATGAAGTGCGGCGTTGAGTTCCGCCACTCAAGACGCAATATATCGAATATACGGCGGTGTGTGGGGAATGCAGTGTATTAACACACCTAGTGTTCCTTCTGTCTACTCCACTATCCGTGAAGGTAAAAAAATATCAAATTATATTAGAAATTACTATAAAACGCTTCGTAGTAACAAATCCACTTCATCAAGCTAGTATTATCAGTACATAATATCAGATGCCACTACTCCTCTAAGATACACTGTCCAAGCAAACAATAATGATTGATATATTTAACAAGACTAGTGATGGGTACATCAATAAATGATATTATTACAGGAGGCCGGTGGCACAGGAAATAAGCGTGTGATTATATAAGCAGTGTTAACTTCCGCCATTCAAACCGAAATACCTCAAGAATTCGGTGGAAAGTGGAAGTGTTTTGATCGGAATGGAGTGTCTTGACACGCTATGTGCGGAATACGGCGTAGATCTAAAAAAACACAAGAATGCCCCTTTATTTGTTAAGTAACTATTATAGTTTTTTTTAAGACGAGTGACTGCCAAACAATGTATAGATATAAAAAAAAGTAATGAACTTAAAAAGTTGAAATTTACCACATGGATAGATCAGGGAGTGTAAAGTAGTATCAAGTGAATTCATGAAATTCCTACGGGAAGAAACAATGAACTTTTTCATTCAACGTTTTAAACGAATAGTATTAAATAAGTCTATGACTGGACATACTGCTTAAAGTCATCATCCCAAAGTACAGCACTAGCATGTGCACAACACTAGCAGGATATTATTGCTTATTGTTAGGCTACAATTGTGTCCATTTGAATAGGATTAACATGGATTTTGGTATAGACGTCGCCTGACCCGAACTGACTAGGCGGTGACAGAATAATTATTCCTGGGCTTATTTAGATCTTTTGGGACTTTGGCTTTCGATCTTAATATCCTATTTAGGAGATTGCTGTCTTGTTAAATTGCTACTATCATTCTTATGCAATGCGTGCGAGTTCAAGTATTACATGAAAAGTCGTCTATATACGAGTACGTAGGTAATAGGTCTATATTAACGCCTGAACTTATACTCGCCTGAACTTATTGTTATATCACAGCAAAATTGTACAAAATCTTTACATAAATTGTAGCCTAGGTTTTTCTAGTGTACAAATTATATTACTGTAAAATTTTAACTTAATGGATTCAGTAGCTTTTGCGTGAAAGTGGAATAACGGTAGTCGGTAATAGTGGTAGTTTTACTAATATTCGATTCTTATTATACAAAAAATCTGGTATATAATTTTATTTATCCGTTTCAAAAATAAGATTAGGAAAATTCTCTAACATTTAGCCAAAAACTTGCCCAAACACTATAACAGTAAGCACATCATTGTAAAGCACACTTCCGTAAACTCGAGGAACTCAATATAAGTATCTATAGAGCTCCAAAGTTACAAAAGTAGTTGAGAATTCAGAAGGAAAAAAAAACTACTAAAGGTTGGCTTTATTGGCAGAAGTTTAAACAAAAGTTCTGGATAGCTTTATCGCCCTTAATTAATTGATCCTATAGCCCCGGAGGGTTATTTTCTGTTGTTACGTTCATTGACTATTTATATTCTATTAACATTTTGTGTTTAGTATTTATAGCAGGACTCGGGAACCTAGTGTTAAGATACTCTGCATTACATTTTATAATGACTTTTTTTTATTAGTTACACTCTGTATCATAGCAGGGTAGGCAGAGGGAATCTATCGTTAACACACGTCAGACACTACCATTCGCATTCATTTAAGCAAAATTCACAAACACAGTTGTACCGAAATTTGACTTATTTTCAACAAAAATGCTTATATAAATCAGTAAACCGAACAATAAGTTCTGCTTTAACTGGAAGCTTGAAAAGAAAAGTTAAAAAAAAACGAAAAAAAAAAGCATTTTGACTATTAAATAAATTGATTTTTCCTCTCTATCTCTATATATAATAAGACAGTAAAAATATTTTGTCTGTACATTTAGTAATTTTGACTGAAATGGATAGAGGGACACTTAAAAATAATAATAGAAAGCAAAAAGATTTTTTTTACATTTCTTTTCTGTCTGTCAGTCTGTCTATCGATATGTATGTCCACATTTTTCTCTGAAAGTACTGAACCGATTTACTTAAAAGTTTCACCAATTGCTTTGTTTTANAAGTTAAGTTAATTTTTATTAATTTTAATTAAAGAATTGAACCTATGACCGTCAGGTGCAATCAAACATTCTCTAACAGCGGCTTGCCAGTAAGTAGATCGGTAATATGGCACATATATAGTTTGACCTTAAAAGTAACGCATGTATATACAGTTAATATAGAAGTTAATCAAAGGATGAAGCAGCCGATAGACGCGATAATTGTACTAAAATGTACGATACTTATTTATAACTGTAAGTAAATACTTATAAGATAAAACGAAGTTACTAAAGGTTACTTGAGACCAGTCGTGGCGCAGTGGCACAAAGTGTGACTTATATTTATTATAAAAAATATTAACTTGCTGATGGACAAACCGTAGCAATATCGAGTATATTATTACGATATACGTCATATATACATCACATACCTATGTAAATACTCTTGAGTACCTATTCAAATTTTTAATATTATAGACACACAAAAACATGGCGCCATCTTAATTAAATACAAATAAACTCTACTTCACACGTAAACTTCGTACGGCCTTCAACTTGACCGCCCGTTTAGTTTTAATGAGAGATAACAGTTTTTTTAGTTATTTAACTAAAAATATTTCTTTTTTTACTTAACAATAATTTCTTTTTTTGTATTATCATATAATAATGTATAAATACATTTATTTAATATCACATCGATACAACTGTTAATTTAAAAAAAAATACCTGTCATGAAACATAACTAAAATCATCGTCATCTTTAAAAGAACATCCGGTACATTATATACATTTGTTTATAGAGTACTTTAGAGTAGAGAAACTTCTAGAAATAAATATAATTAACTTTTAATAATAAAATGTTAGAACGTATGTGTCTATAATATAGATATACATTGTATATCTGTACATGTATTACTAATGATTATACATATAACTGATGATTTTTAAAAGTCTTTTTGTTTGCTTGTCTGTTTATCTGTGTTTGTTGCACGCTTATCTCAGAAGCGGCTTTATCGATTCAAATTCAGTTTCGTCTTTCTATTGTGAGAAGCTACTAAACTAATGTATGTTTTATTTAAATATTTTATTTAAATCTGTTCATAAACAAAAATGTATATGAATACTTCAAAATACTTTAAGTATTTTGTCTGACAAAATTGTTACTAAATAATTATTTCGCTGGATTGGCTTTCAATGTAAATATAGTCTTTGGAATATTAATACAAGAAAGCAATTCAGATTAGATTAATTGTATAGTAGAAGTAGGTACAAGGGGCGAATCCGCTAGCGGGTCGCTAGTCTATACTCTATATATACTTATAATAAATCTGTAGAAAAGTCGTTTCTGTACATTGAAAATATTTAAAAAAAAATTATCCTTTAACACCCTGGCTAATTTTTTTTTAAATATTTTCAATGTACAGAAACGACTTTTCTACAGATTTATTATAAGTATAGATTCTCAATTTGAAGGCGCTGTGGCACAGTATAACAGCGTCTGAAAGCGACGGTTAAGGGTTCGATCTCGAAGGGTAATGATTATATTTATTTTCATTTTCTCGCTCTGATAGATTAATCCCGGCGTTGAATTCCGTTTTTCAACATGCAATATCTCGAAAGTTTCGCGAAAAGTAGGAAGCAGAGTATTCTAACACTATACCTTCTATTTATTCTGCTATGAAAGAGGGTTAAGATAAAAAATATATATATTCTCAAATAAAAATATATATAATGACGCTTACATACTTGAAGTCATATAAAAAACCTAGCAATTCTCCCTATATACAGTTCCTTTGTTCTTCAACAATAAATATATCGATTTTCACAATTACAACTCTAACGAGACTGCCATTGTCTGTCTTATTGTCGAGTTTTTTTGACTGTTCATTAAAACGATACTATGTTTTCAAATATTCGTGTTTCACTGCCCTTTAGAGGGTCGCGGCAGTTGCGTAGTTACGGGAGCGTTTCTTCGCTATAATTACTTTGTATCAGATTCACTTTAGTTTCTGGCACAACTGACTGTGCTCTCAATTTTTGTTAAGGTTTTCGTTGTTTTATTGCAAATATGTTGTTGAATAAATCTGTATGCGTTTTTTTCGGTTCACGCTGTATCCGGCACATAGATACGGTAGAGTTAATTCAAACAGTTCTCGTGTTGAATGGCCGAACTTGGTATTCATTTCGCGAGAGCGGAGAAATGACAATAATTAAATATAAATATTCCCCCGGAAGAGAATCGACACATTACCGTCGCACGCTGTCCTACTGCGCCACGACGGCATGTCATGTAGATACTTTAGTAATATCAATCATGAGTTTGACGACGTGAGAGTTCACAGATGCTTACCTCATTTGTTATCAGAAATGTCACTTCTACAGTATGCAATTTTAAACTAAAATTATTAAAAAAAACGTTGAAAAAAATTTATTAAAATTCATGGTGAATCCCGCTTATAATAGGGACTTTTTTTGTGAATTTTCAAGGCAGTGGTAGTTGAGTAGCAGAACTCAACGGAGCGTGTAGTGCTTTTTTTAAGGAAAACGAGCGCACGGGTCACCTGATGGTAAGTGATCATTGCCGCACTCGACCCCGTGTAACTCCTGAGGAGCTACAGGTGCGTTTTTTAAGGTACCCATGTCGTATCGATCCGGAAACGATTCCGCATGTAGGGGATTTCACAGTTGTGTGGCGCGTCGAAGTTACGCACAGTAGTGGAGTGCCACACAACAAGATGGGTAGGTGTTTTACTACCAAAGCGAGGAAATGAACACAAGCAATTGCTCCGAATGAGAATCTAACCCACAACCGTTACATTTACATATGTACATACCAATTTCATACAAAATACACATCACACAAAAATAATTGACTAAATTGTAATTTTTACAGTATTTTTTTTTAACTCGAGGCTCATGTTAATTACTTCAATATAATATCCTTGTATACATAAATATACATAAAGTCTATTTTATCAAATAACGTAAATAGTTTCTTCATAATATTATTAATTACTTACTGTAATTACTTTGTCCTATTTGTCTATTTATATGTTCTGTATTATGAAAGATTGACAGATAATCTACCTATTGATATTCTCACTTTTCTCATGGAATGGGACGTATCCATTCTTTATAGATAAACTACGTCCTGAGCGACGAAACTTAACGCATGCGGCATGTCTTGCGATATGTCTTAAATAAAAATTTTCACAGCAAATTTACACTTTATTATATTTTTCACCGCAAGTTACTTTCACCTGTAACTTATTATCAAATTATCACATCAAAGAAGTCCAAAATCCCAGTTCCTGACCGCAAATCCGTTCTTAGTTCCTTCATAATAACTCATAAGTATACTCTGAGACGTACAGTAATTACTTAATGATGAATATTAATACAACAGCTCCCAAGAAGGATATTAACAGTGAATAACACGAACACGGCCGAGTGTCCTTTACGTAGCAAGAAACCACGAGGCAAATCCAAATAAACAACTCCATTAGGGATTTCAGACTTGCGACTCGTCTGGCAAGACAAGATGAGCGTTTTGTCTTGCCTTGTCTGTAAGTGGTAAAATTAAAAAAAATTGTAACTAAGTATTTAAAAAATAAAAAAAAAACAAAATTTAAATGCTTTTTAGTTGAAATTGGTTTGTATTAAACGCGAATGAAAAATAATTAATTGGACATATATTATAGTAAAAGTTATGTAGTGAGTGACAGAATTATTAGTCAATTTTTTATTCATTATAATATTATAAAAATAAAAATAATTGCTTAAAATGAATATTTTTTATTTTATCGGTAGTAATAACATACTGTTGTGATTTTGCGTAATGTTTTTAGAATTCCGTACCGAAAGGGTAAAACGGGGCCCTTAATACTAAGACTTTGCTGTCTGCTTGTCACCAGGCTGTATCTCATGAACTGTGATAGGTACACGGTTAAAATTAGTACAGTATTAAAGTAAAATAAAATAAATTTAAGGGGGCTCGCAAACGTCAAATTAAATATTTTTGTTTCAGTTTTTATATATAACGATACTGAACACTTCGTGCGAGAGTCCGACTTGCACTTAGTTGGTTTTTTGTCTGTTTTAAGATAAGCTGACGTCGGACTTTCCAATGAGAAAAAATATGAATTCGAACCGATAGTTCCTAAATATAATTATTAAAAGACAAATTTTTAAAGCATCTGTTAAACAGCACGAGTAAGACCATATGGAATATTTCTATTTATTATCATATACTTATTTTAGTACATTAAAAGATTATGTTATTATGAATGTATTTATACATAATATAATAGTAGTGACACTACTTATTTAGAAAACATATTAAAATTATAACGTAGCGGGATTTGAAACCGCGCCTCCTGGAAACCGACCAGGCGCTCTGACCACTAAGCCATACGTTCTCATCAAGCTACGTCGAAATTTTTATACGCTTGTTACAACTTATTTATGTTGTTAGTATCTCTATAGGGAGATTTTACAAATTTCCGCTACCTAAAGATAACTACTAAGAATTATCTTTTGGCAAGAGAGAATACTATTTTTTAAATATTTTTAAACATTTTTAAAGTGTTATTCCACACTTAGGAAAAAAAATACTTATTTAGAAAACATATAAAAATCGCTACGTTCAAATTTCTATATGTTTTCTAAATAAATATTTTTCTTTCCTAAGTATGGAATAACACTTGTTACAATGTTTAAAAATAGTAATGACACTAATTTGTAAATTGAGTAAATTCATTAACTTATATTTAATTTTAATATATTTTATAAGTTTAACATATGAAATGTACTGTTAAATATCACTAGCAACACTGTATTTTATTGTCTGTCAAAGTATCATTATCAGAAACGTTAAAATGTGATTTTGTATAATTAATTTTTAAAAAATAAGTCCCGCTGAGTTTCTTGCGCCGGTTCTTCTCAGATCTGATATTACTTTAGTGAACTGGTAGTAAATTATTTGACGTTCAAAAAATGAAGCATGTAAATTCTTATTTTGAATAAAATTATTTGACTTTTGATTTTTTGTATAGAACTATTCAATTTCCTTTTGCATATAACAAGTTCTTTGATATTCACGATTATTACACATTTTAAATAAAACTCTTTTAACCGGATTAATCGCGTATATTTTGTATTATACACTTTTGGAAACCCGACGTTTCGAACATCTTGCAGTAGTCCGTGGTCACACGTGGCGGTAGACTGAGGTGGCATTCGTCTGTCAGTTGACATAATTATTATATCAGACTGCCGCCAACGATTTCTTAATTTCTGCTAACTGTGTCTTGCCTGGTATGGTGGGTTTGTGACTTCAAAAATTTTATGAGTGGGTCCCAGGTGTTAGAAAGCTTCCAGCCGTCCTCTCTATTAAAATTAGGATGTTTTTGTATTTCAATATCCTCGCGGATCATTCTAGGAATATATCTGTTTTCCTTAGCGAGGATTATGGATTTATCAAACCTTATGTAATGGCTAAGTTTATCTACAGTGTGCTCACACACAGCTGACTTTGATACATGCCTATTCTTGATATCGGAGATGTGTTCGTTAAAAGAGTTTTATTTAAAATTCCTTTTGCATAACTTTTATTTTAAGAACTATAAACAATATGTTATTCTCAATTCAATTATAGCTAATAACTCATCACACATTGATTTATTTAATCTATAGATAAATACATTATATTTTAATGATTGTATAAATTTAACGTATAAAAGTTGCTCATTTGACAGTATGTCCAAATATTTATAAATAGACAGTTTCGTTAGCCATGATTAGTCGAATAAACTAAACAGAACGTGACGTTTTATTATTCCTATATTCAAACCACTGGAACACATCTCATTAGAAGGCCGCAGGTCTGCTCTACTCCACAAAAGCACAATCTGATGTAGTTTGGAGGAAATCAAGTTTGCACTAATTGTGCCCCGGGCGAGCCCCAATAAGCAGTCATTCCTACTGACATATATTATATAAATGTAAGTAAATATCTGTTATTTCATTTGTTCTTGTTATGCTTGTTTTATTTTTACTTGCTAGGATCTGTTAATTGGGTTTAGTGCAGATGGCATATCAGTATTTTTTTATAGTATAATAATTATAATTTTTTTTACTTCTCACTGTATTCTATATTTATCAGCGTTTAATTCCATGTGTGCCTAGACAATTTTACCTACCTACCTACGTAGGGAATTTTACGCCGTGTGTTCTCGGCTTAGAAGAGGACCAATCTGATACTGATGAGAGTGTGGGAGAGTCACGTCACCAGCAATAGCAGCAACAAGTAAGTTACGTTAAGTAGTGCTACTGCGTTTCGCATTAGGTAATGCCGGGCTCCGGCGCCCAACCTCCACCCGTCCCTGAAAAATAATTGTAGCACTAAGAGATATACTACTCCACGACCTCCAGTGTTGGAGAATTCCTTACAGCGTCTTCAAACTCAGGCCACCCTTCGAATTCGAGATGGCTCAGTACCGAGCTGTAGACAAGACAAACGAGGCGTACGCACCACGCCCACTCCACGCTTAACGTGGACTTTTGTAACATCAGTGGGTTCACATTCTAACCGGAATGTCGTCCACCACCATCTTGAGGTGGCATGGCCGATCTTGTTACTTGTAATTCGGATTGTCCGACTGGGCGAAACAGCCTATTTTCAATACCCCGGCTACCAAATAGAACATAACTTTATGCCTCATGCCGAGGTTGCTGTGTCCGTAAGGGAGGTCTCAAATTTCCATCAATCTTAAAGTTTTGCCAATTTTGAAGGACATGTCAACTATTTGGCCCCGTGTTGACTTGAACTATCGTGTCCAATTCTACGCATACCTGTACAGGTGTAGAAACGGATCGGCTTACGGAGAACATGCAATCAGCTATCAGATTCAGCCGACACAATATATAATGTTTACAAAATAGTCACAAACTGTAAAATGAAGTGATTTGTCACATTGTATTTTATGGCTAAGGCACAAAATTGGGGATAAAAGAAAAATTCAAAAAGATTAGACAAAAACGTCCAATCACATGCGCATCAAGATACAATTTGCAACTGTAGCACGACAGGTTGTGGGTTCGGTTCCCACTTTAGGGAGAGATTTATTTTCATTTTCTCACTCTGGTAACTGACAAACTTCGGCGTTGAGCATGCGTGTATAGTTATACACACAAACACTGTGTTATACTATGTGCTTCTATATAATTTATTATTGTTATAGAATATACCATTTATTTAATTATTTCTATTACAAATAAAAAGCAATTACTTGTATAACGTCACTTGAACGGTATGCGGTCGCTTTGTGATCCTCTTATTGCATAGTAGTGTTCGCCCGCTATCTTGTTTGCGTGGACTTTAAAATGTAAAATAGAATTTATTTCCCGTTTTTTCCGAAATTCCCAAAATCCACTCTTATTGCTTCCCTACACTCCCTAGAAAAGGTTCCTCCCTGGTCAAGTTTCAACCTTGTGAAAAAGTTTCGTCCGTGCGTTGTCTGTCAATGTCAAGTCTGAAAAACTAATGGAAGAATCTTTATATCTTATAATTTGTATATAAATAACAATACCTTAAGCAAAATTTATGTTATTTGCATTCATCTTCTATACGTAGCAACGTAAGTAGTAAAATCGTTTTTTTTTTAAATAATTATTTAANATATATATATATATCAGAAAACGTACAAAAATTTCGACGTGAACGGGAAAATTTTTGTACAATTATTATTTTCTGGTTTCACGCTGCATAGCAGGGTAGGCAGATGAAATCTGGGAACCCTTTCTCTCCCACTTTACGCCAAATTGTGGAGATTTTGCGTGCAGAGTAACAAAACTCAACGCCGCGCTTTGCCGATACTTTGACGATACGGTTAATTATTAATATAATTAATTTAGACCAAATATTTTACCCAAAAAACTTCAAACCTCTTACCACACTAACTAAGTACGCCACAAAGCAAGGACAGACAAATTAAAGACAAGGACACACAAATTAATTTCACATTTCCCACATAGCGCTTAAAGCGTACGTTCATTTGCATCTGTAATTGGCGAGTTGCGTGAGCTTTATTGAATACTCTTAAATAAGTGACCGTTGAGCTTTTTTTAATCTGGTATAAAAAAACTCTTGGTGTTTTATTAATTTGTACTATAGAGGTTTTTTTAACAAGTTTTTTTATATCAATAAAATTAATATAATTTTGTATAGCAGTGGTTATATTGTCTGATTGTAGCCGCGATGGTTTTGGTGGATGCTGTGATGTTGTCTTGCACCCAAGTTGGGGGTATAATGTTTTTTCCGCTTCACTTTGTATCCCGCATATACGTAGCAGGGTAGGCAGAGGGAACCTACTGGTATGACAATCCGTGCCCCACTTTCTGCTAAATTTTCAAAGCATTGAGTGTTGTGTAGCAGAAATCAGCGCCGCATGTTAACCTTGGTACCAGGACGAAAACATAAAAATATTAGTAAATAATAATAAATTCCCTCGAGTATGAAACAAACCCACAACCGTCGCGTTAAGGTCACACCCTTTTGCCCCTATGCCATAGCGATTTCCTGTAAAGATATTATATTTAAATCAGCTTCACGCTGTATCCCGCACACTGCAGGGTAGGCAGAGGGAACCTAGTGTTAAGACACTCCGTTCCCCACTGTCTGCCGTGTTCTGGAGGCATTGCGTGTTGAGTGGCAGGACTCAACGCCGCGCTTGTCCTCGACACCAGAGTGAAGAAATGGAAATATAAATTTAAGTAAATATTTCATCTCCTCGAGTGGGGATCGAACCCACAACCAGTCAGTTTACTGTCACACTTTGTGCCGCTGCTCCACGACTGGACTATTATATTTAAATTATTTTCATTTCTCCGCCTTAATTTATAGAAAGGATAACGTAAATGAGTACCTTTCTACGCAAAGACGAGATGGATGTGGAAATGCGTATTGCTGCCGGTAACAAGGTTAACGGAGCCTTAGCTGCATTGATGAGACGGCGAAACGTCAGCACAGCTGCGTGTTTGGCCGCACACAATGCAGTTTTGGTACCGACTCTGTTATACGGCAGCGAAACGTGGGTATTACAGAAGAAGAATGAAAGAAAGATGAATGCTGTGGAGATGCGATCTCTTCGTAGGATATGCGGAGTCAGCATAGCTGATCGAATCCGCAATGAAGAGGTACACAGAATGGCAGGTACTAGCGAGGATGTCACGGTGAGAATGAAGAAGAACGTGCTCAGCTGGTTTGGGCACGTCGAACGAATGAGTGATGAAAGAATGGCAAAAAAGATTTATGATGGAAAAGTGAGCGGTAAGAGAGGTAG
>JAAIXJ010000286.1:59353-73740 GCA_013403705.1 Heliconius hermathena | reverse complement strand
AGCGTTACTTGTATCGATTTTTTACTATCTCAAATATAAACTTCTTGAAAACTTAAATACTTATATCTTTTGATAGAGTGAAGCGATTACAATGAAATAAACACTAAAAGCTACTTTGATTTATTTGTAATTTTTATGTATAAAAGTTGCTTAAATTTATTGTGTACTTTTTACGTGATACGTGTTTACATAAACAGACAAACAGACAAACAGATAAACAGACTAACAGACAAAAATTCCAAAAATGATGGAAATGGATTCTGTTAATTATCCTTTAACACCCTGGCTATTTTTTTTTAAATATTTTCAATGTACAGAAACGACTTTTCTACAGATTTATTATAAGTATAGATTTTTCAATTTCAATTTACATTTTTTACAGTTCACGTTATATGCCGCATATCGCCGAATAGGCAGAGGTAAATTAATATGCTCCGTTCTTCATTTTTCCCCGCATTTTCTATATATTATACGTTGAGTGGAGACACTCAACGTCACGCTTTGTCTTGTTGCCTGGAACGGAGAAATAACATGTTGCTTAATCCCCTACAAAAGTAATCCATTTCTCCGAGAATGATCGAACCAACAACTGCCGCTACGCTAGCCTAATTTTAAATATTAATTCAAATTTCATATTATTTATCACGAATTAAGCCTGTCTATTATGACTCTCACATTTCTGTCACATAGACGAACATTTCGCTTAACAGATTTCAATTTCTTAAATAAGGGTCACATATAACAAAATACAGGGGACTTATATTATAAATATGTTCAAAATGCAGAATGAATAAAAATATGTATGCTACATACCTTTAAAACATGATGATTCTATGAGTTAAACCATTAACATATTAATGAACAGTCCCCTGGTAGCAGAAAACTGAGTACGAAGTCAATTACGCCGATACGCACGGTGATATGCTCCGTCAGAAACCCGAAACTTGGTGGAATTTAATAAGGGAAGGAAGGCAAGAAGTTTTTGATTAATTTTGTTATCGGGTAGGCTCAAGAAAAAACAAGATGCTCTCGGAAAAAGTAATTATTACATTTGTTTTATATGATTCTCTTGATTTGTAGTGATTTTATTGCATAAGTTTGCTTTATGATCGAGTTTGATGTCTTGTATTTGGATTTGTGCTTAACTGATATTAAATAGGTATATAAATTTAACATCCGTCGTAGCGCAGTCGCCAAAAGTTTGGCTGTCAACGTGATAGTTGTGGATTCAATTCCCATTCGGGGAAATTTATTAATATATATTTTTTCTTTTTTAATATAAATTGGAATCGAACCCACAACCGCCGCGTTTACAGTCGCACGCTTTTACCCATGCGCCGCGTTATATAAAATAAAATATTTTTAGTATAGAAAAAATCTCGACAATATTAGAATATTTCAATATCCTGTTCTGCGAGCATTCTTTCCAACTTTCTATACGTGACATTCGATGGTAAGCCCCATTTATCGTAACTTGGAAAACTGTAGTTTAGTTTGTGAAAATTGTAATCGATACTACTAATATTATAAAACTGAAAATTTTGTTTAGTGGAACGCACTTATTTCTATTAAAAATATTTTTGTGTTCTTCTTTTGTCAATTTGGGAATTCGTTAATCGAGCTTAACACAGCGTTAAATCACGTTAATAGTTTACCTTATACTTTACTTCTAGCGGGGTAGACAGAGAGAATGGAGTGCCAAAGGTTAAGGTCTCAGCACGTCTCTCTCGCCTCGTTCACTATCATCAACCTCTTCATACAAGCCCTCCTGATTGTATTTATGTTTGTTACGTGACCTTGATCTAGTATCATCGATACTGTGTTTTCGAAGCTCATCCGAGAACCCTTGCTCCTCCTCCTCTCTCACCGCTCAATTTTCCTACATACAACATTTTCTCTTTATATACAACAATTAAACAATTCTTAGTTACTTAAATTTGACAACTGTCGCGTTTCATAGTCACACATTTGAGTCCCTGCGCTACGACTGGCCTCAGTACAAATATCTGAAAAACAGAGAGAGAGTTAAGACGTAGAATTCAAACGTAATATTACTAAATTATTTAAATCGTGTATGCCTAATAATTAGTAGTAATTTTTACCTTAATTACTTTATGTTGCATAATTATGTTAGTAACGTTTTCAATTAAATTTAATTATATAATTTATCTTATTTTCGGGAGTAGGGTATTCCGGGGCTAATGTTGCCATCACGTATTGGCCTTCATACTTCATAAACCATTAATATCCATTTGTGCACTGACAGCGGATAGGTTGCGTGTGGGCATTACGGGACTCTGAGAGTTGTAGTTCATTGTTATGTTGTAATATCTGTATATACAAACATACATACATAATATATGTATATGTGTAATAACAACAGAACATGTCGAGAATTGGCTTCTCTATCTTCTAAACTAAACTATTAGACTTAGAAAGTTAAAATGGTTCATGGAATTAGATGAAGGAGCGTAAGGGGTACTAGAAATGAATTTGTAAAAATTTTTACATAACCAGCAAAAACGGGTTTTTCTTATAATTTGCAGTTTTCCTAAAAGTAAGTTAAAAACTGCAAAAATTGGGCAGTGCGCTTAGACTGGAGTGTCAGTTCCCTCTGCCTGCCCGGAGTGGGCCCTCTGCCTGCTCTGTTGTATGTGAGATACCATGGGAATTTTAAAGAAGTTTTAATAATATCCAAATGCATTTTTTAGAATTGTCTGTACACTTAAGCCCCCGGCTTCGCATGCCCGAACAATATGATTATTTAATTACTTAATTGTATTTACGGAACTTGGTTGGTTATTTTAGTTCGGTTATCTATACTGTTATACCGAGTATATGGCTTGCTGGAGCCCGGACTCGTGCTCTCTTTTTTCGTGAGTAAATCCCAATCCTGCGGAAATTTCGAAATATAAAGTATAATAGCATTTATGTAACTCCACAACTTTGTATATCATCCAGGGAAAGTCTCATAAAAATTAGTTCCGCATTTCTGGAGATTAGCCCGGATAAGCTAAAATACAGATAGACATAAAAAAAATAACAGGTTTGTTTGTATTTTAGTACTGTGTAAATATCTATTTGAACTTCAAAACGGTTTAATTGAAATCATAGACAACCACTTCGGCTTTGTTTTTTAGAATATTATACAGAAGGTAAAAATGATTTTGTATTACAATATAATATTCGAGTGTATCTACTATAATACGAATTGTACCATATGCAAGAAGTTTGGGGTTCACTGGGTCGTTACGCCCAATATGGAGGTGGAATTAACCTATGTTTCCTAATAAGTTTAAACATTTTATTATAATTTACTACTGAATATTTTGAGAATTTTATAAATTTTATCTCAGTTTATCTTATCTTTTAAGCCCGTCGGAGTTTAGTTACGTCATTCATCACGCAACGTCTCGGATTCAGCGTAGAACAGAGCGTTTTAATTTTTTAGGTTTTGTCTTACTACACTTTGATACAGGTAGTGATATTGTATTCCATTTTTTATTTTTATTTTTTTTTCGTTTCTAATAGTGTGACTGTAAGTGCGATTGTGGGTTCCATTTCCAGTTGGAAAATAATACATTTAATATGTACATTTCCTCTCTCTGGTAACGACGCAAAGCGCGGTGTTGAGATTCGCCAACACGTAATGCATTAAAATTCGGGAAAAAGGGAGGACTGGAGTGTCTTAACACTAGGCTTCCAATTTCCCAGTGGCTACCCGGTATGTGCGCGGTACAGAGTGAAGCTTCATTTTACATGTATTTTTAATTTTAACAAAAATCAGCTAGAAGCTTTTTCTCGTTTAGCAAAGATAGCCTAGAGTTAACACTCTGTTCTTTACATTACCCGTATTAAGTTTCGAGTGGCGGACCTTAACGCCGCACTTTTTCTACTACAGCGAGTAAATGGATATATTTTTAATATAATTATTCGCCCTAGTGGAGATCGAACTTCAACCGTCGTGTACAATTACATTGTTACTGCGCAACAACAGCCTGAGTTATGTCTTATTTCTATTTAAACAGTCTTACACTAAACCTTTTCGTGAGTAAGGTTTGACATTTGCAAAACGAAAAAAGTACCTATAGAAAGCATTTATATTCAATAAAAGAAATGTATTATACAATCTTTTTTATGATTCATATAGGTTACAAAGAAAACTAACAATTTATAATAGTATGTTTTGTGGTCTATATGTTTATTAGGCTGGCACAGCGTCTGACTGTAATAGCGACGGTTATGGTGTCGATTCCCACTTAGAGGAATGAATTGCTCTCTGTAAATAAGACAAAATGGAACGTTTACTTTCTACCACACAGCATACAATGTCTCAAAAATCGAAGTGTGTGGGGAACAGTGTGTTACTACTAGGATAAATCTGCTTACCCCAGCCGTGAAGAAAAATGTTTACTGAATGTTATATTTATATTAAAATTGTAAATTGTGTTATATTAAAATTGTGTAAAAATGTAAAAAAAAACGAAAGCGGGCAAAAAAAGCAGGAGTGTCTTAATACTGAGCGCTCCCTACCTACTTTAATATTATGCGGGATAGGGCGTGAAAAGAAAAAAAATATGTTACTGTCTTCAATAAAAACTCGTTGAGGCCGGTCGTGGCGCATACGAAATGTCGACTGTCGAAAAATCGACTGGTTGTGCGTTCGTTCAATTGAAATGTTTATTTAAACTTATATTTTCATTTCTACGCTCTAGTGTCGAGGCAAAGCGCGGCGTTGAGTACCGCCCACTTTCCACCTCCAGAATTCGGCGGAAAGTGGGGAACGGAGTGTCTTAACATCAGGTTCAGAGGCAGGCAGAGGCTACCCTGCAGCGTGCGGGATACAGCGAGAAGCTGATTTTTTTTAATTCAATAAAGCCTTACATTAAACTATATTAATGTTACAATGAAATTAAGCCTTTCCACACATTATAACATAATTTCCAGTGCAAATTAACTTTTATTTCAACTAAATCCAAGTAAACGTGTAAATGCTAACGGAAATATACCCAGCAGTTACAGAACAATGGGTTAGAAGGATCGATTTTGATGAAATTTCGACTTTATTATTTACAAAATAGAGTGCGTTTTTTATAAGTTTTAAGTGGAAATTTAGTTAGAAAACGGCAATTTGCCTCGACTCGATTCTCAGGTTGTTTCGTTTACGATTCTGGTAACTAAACATTGACATAGGTATTAAACTTAATTCCTATATCAAAATGTACTCGTATATATACAAATATGTGTGTTACATTATAAGTTGTGTAGATACTGAAGTATTACGGTTGTGGGTACGATTATTACTTGGGGAAATTAATTATAATATTTTTTTGCTCTGATAACAACACATAGTCCGGCGTTAAATTCTGATACACAATTCAGGCGCAATTTCAGAAAAAAATTGAAAATTTCTGCCTATACTTGAGTTTTATTCCGAGTGTGAACAGAACTCGGCATCCGTATAGATTTGCCATTTTTTGCGGTGAAGTAGAGAAACGACACATTACTTAACTTAGCTCTATTTTTAGTGTTAAGATACCTAATTTTTTATTGAATCGACAACAAAAGGAAGAAATAAAAATACTAACACAGTCCACAGTCACACGTTTGCGCCCCTGCGCCACGACTGGCGAAATAGGTGTTATTTAAAAAAAACCAAAATGTTGCTATTAAGCGTTTATTTATTTTTCTTATTTTATTGAACCAAAATAAATTAATTTAAATTTAATAAATAAACACTCGGATTTTAGTTTTATTAAACCTAAGTAAACATAATAAGCTTTGAAAAGTTAAATGAGCAGAGCTTTAACCATAAATCTTGTCAGACAGAAAAAGTAAGAAACGTAAAGAAAAAAACTAAAACGACAACCGGTCAGCTGTGGGTCTGACTTGGTCACCGCGGGTTCCGTACTAACTTATGATTGTAAAGTAAATAAAAGAAATGAATATCAATTATGTGACATTAATTTCTATTATTTATTTTCTAAGCTTGATACCTCCATCTTATCTTCACAAAAGAGGTTTCGATAAATGGGCAGACAGACAGATAGACGATAGAGCGATCCTATAAGGTTTCTGCTTTTTGCTTTTTACATACGGAACCCTGAAAAAAAAAGAATTAGTCTCCTGATAAATGGCCAGAAAATACGGCGTTCAGACGTCGAAGTGTAAATTTAATTTTTAAGTCAAAAGCTACGCGGAGGCTACGAGATGAAATTTTAAATAAAAATAAAGTTCTATCAGACGATTGGCTTGGATCGCAGCCAAGCGCGGCGCACTATTAATTATAAAGAACTCTATTCTTTTAAATAACTTAAAAGTTTTTGAAGCTAACTTACCCTAACTTATTGGTATTTTCATATTTTATAGATCGAGAATATTAATAGTTTCAACGATAATTTTTTTCTAGTTTCCCGTATTTAGTAGGATAGATAAAAAGAATTTACTGTTAATACATTCCATTCCTACTTTTAATCAATATACCTTCGAAAAACAATAAATACTTTTTAAAATAGTGGCACTGTGTCCAATTGTAAACGGGACGGTTGTGGGTTCGAATCCCACTCGAAGAATATTTGCTTTTGAGATCCTCTACTCAATGTTATCGCAACAGGTTTCCCCTGCCCTTCCTATATCCGGAATACGACGTGAAGCTAAAAAGAAACACAGTACGTCACTGGATACGTAATTAACCCAACGTACGCAAATCTAAAAAGTTTTGTATGAAAAGGAAACCTTCTTTTTGTACTGGAAGTAAAAACGGTAAGGATTATACCAGACTTCGCTAAGCCTCTAAGCTCACAGTGCAGACTAATTTGTCCTGTACAGATGTGCTTTTTAGTTGGGATGAGAGATCAAAGTACGAGAGACTGAAATCTTACATATTACTTTGTGTTTGAAATTTAATTAATATGAAAATGTAATGATATTTATAGAATTATTTTACAATTTTATGCAATTCTAAGAATTTAAAAAAATGTAGCTACAAAATAACGACTGTAAACTACGTTCAGGGTGCGACCCCTACTCGAAAGAATTACCTTATTCAAATTTTTTAAGGTTTCGTACATAAAGAGTAAAACGGTGGACGAGTGGTGAACAAGTGGATGGGCAACGGGCAACAGATTCTTAGTGAATCCATCCGTCCACTTGTCTGTCGCTCTGCCCATCTGTCTCGTTTTATAGATATTGTCCCTTAGTGCGCGAGTCCTACTCGCACTTTGCCGGTTTTCAGAAAACGAATAAAAATTTGAACATAGCGGGATACGAACTCGCGCGTCTAAGAAATCTACGCTTAGGTAAAAATTTAATACATTTTCTAAAAAACTGTGAATTAAGTGAAGTCAAGGTATTTCGTATTCATTAAGACACTCGGATTTCCGACACCCAGAAAGTGGGGAACGGAGTGTCTTAACACTAGGTTCCCTCTGCCTACGTTGCTGTGTGCGGGATACAGCGTGAAGCTGATTTATTTTCTTTGTTTACTTTCGTATAATATGATGTTGAATCAACTTTTACTTCTCATTATGAAGTATACGCAAAGAGAATTTAGTGTCACATCACCTATCATCATCACTACTACTCCACATTCAAAACATTACGTTTATAATCGAAACTAAACACCACAAAAATAAAATTAAACATTTTCACAACTTTAAAGAGCTCGAAATCCTTCCAAAGTAAACAATTACCTTTTATCGTTTAAGCAACTGAGTTGCAAAGTTGTAGTAAGTAGCTTATACTCGTACATATACATATCCATCTAAGTACAAACTATAATACATATAATACATACATACATACATAGTAAGTATATAATACATAAGTATATAGGTGGGGAAGGGAAATATTATAATGAGAATGGTCTGTCTTAACACTAGGTTCCCAGGTTCCCTCTGTCTACCTTGCTATGTGCAGGATACAGTGTGAAGCTAAAAAAAGTACAAAATTATGAATATTAAAAACATTCTAAAATACCAATCTGGGGTAGGAACCTAGTGCTTATTTCCCTGTTTTTGACCCAATTTCGAGACATTGTGTGTTAACTAGCAGATTTCAACGCCACGCTTTGTTTATCTATATCCCGAGTGTGGCCTTTCCACGGCGCCACGACGGCCTCAAAAACATTATGTTACAAAGTAAACAGGAAATGAGTTGAAAAACGTCCATTCCTAAAATTCAAGCAGTAACTTCTGTCTCTACTGTGTTTTATACTAATTACGTGGAGCTTTTACTGTTGCACTTATAAAGCTGTATCCCGCACTTAGCAGGAAAGGCGTGGAGTTCCTGTATAAACAATTCTTTTATAACAATAATATTCCTTTATAAGAAGAAAACAATTAAATACATATTACGGATTTAATTTTTATTCGCTTACTTATGTAATATTGGGGTCACTTGTACGTTGTATGTGCACGTAGCAGGGTAGGCAGATGAAATCTGAGAACCTAGTGTTAAGTCATTCCTTTCTCAATAAGACACTCCCGTTCCCCATTAACCAACAGAATTCTCATGGCATAGCGCTTTGAGTGGTGGAACATAACGCCGTCCCTGTTACGTGCGGCTTACAGCGTGAAGCTAATAATTTTGAGAATGACAAACGGCAGATCGGCAACGCTTAGTAGTACGTGTTTACGTTATTGGTATCTATGCGTAACTACGTCACACGAAATACAGGTATGGATAAACATCGCGAAATGAAAAAAAAACCCACGTCTAAACTGTTGAGGTATCATGATATCTTTAGGTATGGGTTTGAAATATTTTACCCTATATGCTGTTGCCGTAAAAGGAGCGCAGACGCTTCCATCCTGTATGTAAAGTAAATTACAATCTAGACTATAATATAATTGAATTAATTCTAAATTTAATATAACACAAGTAAGTAAATCTAACGAGAAATCTTGAAGCCACTCAGCCTCGAGCTATTAAATGTAAATTCCAATATCATAATACGTAGCCTAATTTAAATTATTATTAACTAATTTTACAGTTACGTACTAGTCTAGTCTAGTCTCGTCACTAGTCTAGTATACTTTTAAGTAGTTTGTTAGTGACTTAGAACATTTGCTTAATGCTAGAATCGTTCGAATCATGTGAACTTATGTATATAATATTTTTAGGGTTCCCTACCTCAAATGGACTGAGAACCCTTATACGATCAGTTCAATTTTCGTCTGCCCGTCTGTCAATACCTTTTATCCCAATCCGCGTGGAGAAATCAAGATCAAATTCATAGAAAATATTTAGGTCTATGGTCCCTTGAAGAACAGCAAAAATTAAGCTTCTAAATCAATGCAATCAAAAGCAGCATAACAGCATTTACACAGCGTTTTTGCTGTATTTTGTTTGAATTTCGCCGCGTAATCAAATCCCCTAGGGCACTTCCTGTGGACGTTTAGTTATTAAATTTGGTACGAAGTGAAAAAGAGAACTTACATTATAAATAAATGAAAAAAATCGAAAAGTGAAAATTTAATAAAAAAAATATCTTACAAACATATATTATATAAAACCACTTTTAGTAATTCTATTGATTATGCAGCGGAAGCCACAGGTTAAAGGTAGTAGACAATAGAAGAGTATTGTACTCCACTCACAGTAATAATCAAGCAAGTTAAAGTTATATTATTTCAATTATTAAACATTCCTTCGCAATTTCCAAGAACATAGCAATAAAAGTAAGTTATGTTCGTATTAGTGTCGCACTTTTGTTTGTTATTAGTCTATAAATAGAGGTATAGTCGAGATGTTGTTTTTACGTTATGATATTTAAAAGAAAATTTTGATAAATGTATTACTGTTAAAGAGTAACTAAGTGCAACTGTTGTGGGTTCGATCCCCGTTTTTTATTTCATATAAAATAAGTGAATACGCCTGCAAAATCAAGTTTATCATCTTTTGTAAGTTATACTTTTCGATGACTTATAGTCCTGAAATTGATACCGCTTCGAGGCTTCGCCTCGTGAGCGAATCCGACTCGCGTTTAACCGGTTTTTTAGTCTTCTTCTGCTTCTTTTTAGACCACACCCCATTTTAGTACCATTACCTCTCATTTGGTATCTGTCCCATTTAGACTTACCATACTGTTTTTAGCTTCTCACTGTATTCCTAGTGTTAAGATATTTTGTTTTCCACTACCTGCTTAATTTTAACATATTACGTAATAAGAGGTGTAACTCTACGTTACGCTTCATCTTGTTACCAGAGGGAGAAAATAAAAATAATCCATCTAGTATTAATATCCCGTAGTGGAAAACTAACCCACAACCACCGCGTTTACAGTCATACACTTTGCCACTTCGCCTCAGACACGCCTCTTGTGCCCCTGTATCACAACGGCCTCAATCCTAATCCTTCATAATTACTTGACTAATAAGTAAAGCATTTTATTTTTTTATTATCTTATCATTAAAAGTTGAGGTTTAAGTTATAATATACCGACAGAAACTCACTCAGGCTTCGACAAAGCCTCTAATAGATATACTACATAAAAATAAAAAAACCCTACAATAATTCAATAAAAGTGACGTAACAACAGAACTTCGCTAAATACAAAAGCTTCTACAACCATTACAGAAGAAATTAAGAATTTCCATACGAAAAATAACAAAAGTATGCAAAGAAAAATCATCGGTGTATATGAAAAGAAATTTTTTATCTCTTCTAATGCCTGATATAAATCTAGTCGACAAAGTAGCGTTCACATAATTCACTTTTATGGTTCACGAGTAATAAGCTTCGATAGATGTTGAGTCAATATACAAACAAATAACATACACTATGTGACTTTATAGCATCTTGGTGTATGTGGGAAGTGCTCAGGCACTTCTATAATCAGTTATAGACGACGGTTGTGGGTTTGATTCCCATTTACAAAGGCTTTCTTCATATTCGACGATCTAGATAAATACATAATTTATCTAGATCGTCGAAACTCAGTAGGGAGACGTCTGACTAAAATACTACGGTTGTGAATTCGTTCCCAATTCGGGGCAACGGTTATATTTGACTTATTTGTATTTCCCAGTTCTGGTTAACAATGCGTGACGAATTCTGCCACTTAACACGCAACATCTACAAAATTCTGAGGTGAGGAAAAGAGTGCCTTAACACTAAGTTTACTCTGCTTTCTTTGATATATGCGGTACACTGCGTGAAGCTGAAAACAATATAAAAAAGAAAATCTAAATTAAACTTTTCAAACATAGATTTTCCTACAAAAATAGTTAAAAAAAGAATGTGAAATAGAAAAACGATTGTGTTCCACAAAACGTACGGCATGAATGGTAATGAATAAAGAAATATTATCTAAATAACAACAAAATATCGCAATTATTAACAAATGCATACTTTTTTCAAATAATAATATCACAAAAGATCATTTTGAACAATAACCAACTGACATTGTTAGACATTTTAATGTATTTTTTAATTAAATCGAGTCTCTGTCGGTATATTATACCTTAAACCTCAACTTTTAGTGATAAGATAATAAAAAAATGAAATGTTTTACTTATTAGTGAAGTAATCATGAAGAATTAGGATTGAGGCCGTTGTGGTACAGGGGCACAAGGGTGCGACTGCGAACGCGACGGCTGTTTGTTGGATTTCCACGGGGGAGTGAAAGTGGGGAACGGAAGTGTCTTAATGTGATCGAAGTGACATATTACTAGGTTCACAGAGCATGAAGCTAAAAAATAAAAACACAAGGATATTGTTTATATCCTTATTTATTTATTTAATTGATACTTAACTGAACGCTATAAGAGATAAAATACCTTTAAGATCTTTTACACATAGCAGAGTAGTCAAAGGAAACTTCGTGTTAAGATTCACCGTTCGGATATTGCGTGATGTGGCGGAACTCAACGCTACCTTGTAATCAGTGCAAGGAAGTGAGACGTATTTATCTCAAATGGAAATCGAATCCAAACTCGTCGCGTCATGTACAGTCCGACATTGTTGTTATAACCCATATATAAGCTATAATAGGCTATATATATAGGCTATTTTTACAAACGACTCTTGGTTAAACACACGTTAAGCCAAGCTGTGTATAACCATTGAGCACAGAATAAATTTACACTACGAATGATGAATGCCGCGAGGGTCGGAAAGTAAACACAAATAATTGGCTGTAACGGACTCCGCGTACATTTTCATACTAAAATTGTATTTTTGAATATGAAATGTACTTTTTCAGTGGTGGCTGTTGTGCGACAGTGCGTGACTGTTAACATGATTTTTTTGGGGTTGATTTTCATTCGAGGTGAAGAATATATCTACTTGAGACATTTCAATTATTCGAGAGACAATAAGAACTATGCTTATTGGGATTATTACTTATTTTAAATATAACTTTTACTGGATTAATATATTTGGTATAATACATTTTTGGAAATCCGACTTTTTTTATTGAAAATCAAAAGGATCACAAAACAGTATAGATATATAAACATATATCTATAGTAATATTATAAAGAGGAAAGATTTGTATTTTTGTATGTATGTTCGTATTGTTTTCACACAAAAACCACCGGACCTGCATCTTTACTGACCAACATAGTCTATATTACATGTTAAAAAAAAATTAGAGATCCTAAGGGATCTCTAATTTTTTTAAGTTTTTATAAGTAAAAATGCAATAATGTAACACAAGGTGTAACGAAATTAATCTTAAAAATTATATCATCACGTGCGCTGCGAAAACTATTGATGATAGAACAAAACGATGTTCTACAGTATTATAGAACGCACCAATATCTATAAAAAAGTCCGCGATACCATATGTCCAACTACTGTAGTTATGCCAATATAATTACTTTTTTATATTTTATAAGTTGACAAAAGTGCCGACAATAATCAAACCATGTTATTTATACCTCTGCATTAATTCTTATCCCATTAAATTATATTTTATTAAAGACAATTTCAATACCTGTAAAATACTTTTTAAATTAATTAAATCGGACATTCCATTCAAAAGATAAAACGAATTTAAAAATATCAATCTAAAGAAAATCATGTAATATTAATAAATGCAGAGTGTGTGGCCTCGCGCAGCGTAATGGGTGACTCTGCGGGGGTGGGAGGAGGTGCATCCATATCACTAAAATTATGAAGACAATCGATTAGATTTTTTGTTTCTTCATTTGAATTGAATAGGCCCCGAAACTACGGGACGAATTACGTGTAAAAATACCAAAATAAAACATTATATCGCGTACGCTGTGGAAATTATTGACAATAGAGCATAGTGATGTACTACAATTTTATAGAAGACATCAATATCTACAAAAAAGTTTACGATAATTCCTCTATAGATATAATATACTGTTTTATATTCTGTCATAATGAACAGCTTTAAAACTTGCATACAAAGGTATCCTGTAGTATATAATTTTTTTTTTTTCAACTATTATTACCAGTACAGTAGCGATACTAATGTGGTATCTACGAATCTGTGGTATCTATCGTATATATTTAATATTTTTTCGCCCTTTAGTGTTTTTCAGGTGGAAAACATAGACAGTTTTGGGTCTCTGGGGGAGGTGCATCGATATCACTAACATTATGAAGACAACCGATTAGATGTTTTTTTCTTTATTTGAATTGAATAGGCCCTAAAACTACGGGACCGATTTAGAAAATTCTTTTANCCAAACGATAAACCACTAAGCCATGCGTTCTTGCCAAGCTACGTCGAAATTATATTATTAATATATACTAACAACATAAATAAGTTGTAACAAGCGTATAAAAATTTCGACATAGCTTAGCAAGAACGCATGGCTTAGTGGTCAGAGCGCCTGGTTGGTTTCCAGGAGGCGCGGGTTCGAGTCCCGCTGCGTTCAAATTTTTATACGTTTTCTAAATAAGTATTTTTCTTTCCTAAGTGTGGAATAACACTTTAAAAATGTTTAAAAAATTTCTATATAGATTATTATCATAAGAAGTGTGTCATCGCATGCGCTGCGGAAACTATTGGTGATAGAATAAAACATTGTCTTATAGTAGGCAGGCAGGCAGGTCCTATTATAGAACGCATTAATATCTATCCGGCCGGTCGTGCCGCAGAGGCACAAAGTGTGACTGTAAAATCGACTGGTTGTGAGTTCGATCCCCACTCGAGGAAGTGATATATTTATTTATATTTATATTTTCATTTTTTCGCTCTGGCGTTGAGTTCCGGCACTCAGCTCGCAATGCCTCCAGAATTCGGCGGAAAGGGGGGAACGGAGTGTCCTAACACTAGGTTGCCTCTGCCAACCCTGCTGTGTGCGGGATACAACGTGAAGCTGATTTTTTTTTATCAATATTTATAAAAAAAGTCCGCGATACCATATGTCCAACTACTATAGTTATGCCAATATAATTACTTTTTT
>JAAIXJ010000286.1:47113-57627 GCA_013403705.1 Heliconius hermathena | reverse complement strand
CGACTGGTTGTGGGTTCGATCCCCACTCGAGGAGATGAAATATTTACTTAAATTTATATTTCCATTTCTTCGCTCTGGTGTCGAGGATAAGCGCGGCGTTGAGTTCTGCCACTCAACACGCAATGCCTTCAATTCGGCAGAAAGTGGGGAACGGAGTGTCTTAACACTAGGTTCCCTCTGCCTACCCTGCTGTGTGCGGGATACAGCGTGAAACTGATTTTGCTTTCCTTAATACTTAAATAATATTATGCCGATGCCGCCCAGAGCCGAAACTTACACCACACCAAGAGATTAAAAAATTCTAACCAATCTACTACTCAAATAAGCGAAGAACCAAAGAAAAATATAAATTAATAATAAACAGCAAATAACCACATAAAAATTAACAGTAAATCCAAAATATATTATATAAAAATTTACAAAACCGTCAACGTCGTCTGCCTGGTCGAGTCGGTCATACCATGCGGCTCAGAGGCTAGCTCATTTTGAATCAGTGATATCTCCTTAAGTATTTATTAGAATGATGTATACTAAAATATAATTCTAATCTAGGTGAAATGCTAAAGGTGACTATTATATTTATTTTGATAAAGGTGAATACCAAGTTATAGAAAACACATTAATAATAATCCGATAAATTTAAATTAAATATTATATATTAAAATGGTTCCTGTAGCTTAACCTTCAAGGATAAACAAATATTATCGCAGACTTTTTTAATAGATTTTTTAAAGGAGAATATTTTTATAAAACATTATTTTTATATTATGTCTCTTAAGGTTGAGTCAGCGCACGTAAGAGTTCAGGGACCCATTTTGGGCAACTTTTTGTTAAAACTACAAAGTTCCTTGTTGCTTAGCAACGGTTGCTTAGCGACGGTTGTTATTAATATGGCAGAATAAATTGCTTGTCAAATTGAAATATAATTTAATATATTAGTATATATCGAGAAAATTATAATCATGACAAAAATAAATTAACCTATGTTCATCCCAAGACCCTCAAATATCTAATACATGAGTATTTTATCTAATTGAATTAGCGGTTTGACCTTGATTGCGTAAAAGACAGACAGACAGACAGACAGAGTTACTTTCGAATTTATAATATAGGTATAGATATACAATCATATTTATTATGACTAATCTAACTTCACGCTTTATCCCTAGCGGGGTAATCAGAGAGAACGGAGCGCCAAACGCTACGGTTTCTACATACCTCTTTCGCGTCGTCCACTGTCATCAACCTCTTCATACATGCCCTCCGGGGGGTCCTCATGCTTTTTACGTGACCTTCCTCCAATATTTTTGATACTGTGTTTTCGAAGGTCAACCGAGGTCTCCCTCTATCTCTCTTACCGCTCACTTTTCCATCATAAATCTTTCGTCACTCACTCGTTCGACGTGCCTAAACCAGGTGAGCACGTTCTTCTTCATTCTTACCGTGATATCCTCGCTAATACCTGCCATTCTGAAGCAAGGTGAACGACGGAACTACAAATATTTATTATGACATATGTCATAAAATAACATAGTACTGAGCTGTATACTATTGTACCATTTCAACACTATAATAATAATAATAATGAAAGCCTTTATTTCAGAGAAATTACATTTTTTTATATATATAATTGGTATCTTTAGATGACATCGACAATATTCTACGTATGCCCAGTTTTGGCAAAGGCCTCCTCCAAATTCTTCCATTCTAGTCTATTATTGGCTATTCTTGTTCGCGAATGTCCTGCTATAGTTCTTATCTCATCTTCCCAACGTCTGTATTCAACACTATTGATGTACTTTAAATACTATTCGACGGATAGTTACGCCACACGTCTATTGAGATCTGCTGAGTGAATCAATGAGTAAGTGATTTATATAGGTATAAATAAGTACTATAATCTTTGAAGCCAAGATCTGAGAACGTAGCTATACATTCTAAACGCATTATTTACAATGTTTTCCGAATGAATGTCAAAATGAAACTTGCTATCTAAGGTAATTCCGAAGTCTCGAATTTGTTTGACTCTTTCGAGTAAGACACCACTGAGCTAATAGGTACTATCAATGTGAGGTTTTGAACAGTGGCCCGAGTGGGGACCTACTCGTGACCACATTTAAATTATTACAGAGAACAACGGTAAGTCCTTCACTAAGGCATGCTCGACCACCTGAGTACTCAGATAGCAGAAGAATCGAACAACATAGGTGCGATAATCTTAAGCGTTCATGTTATGAAAACAGAGTTTGATAGAGGAACCGTCGAAGACTTCTTGGGATGTTTTAACGCCTCCAAAAAGCAAAAAGTAGTCGTATATGAAAACAGAGAAAAGACCTGATAGAAACAAAATACTGCAAGAGAAAAGGCCAGGAACCACCGGCGCGAAACGTCTCGAAGAGACACTAAATTAATGAAGAGAAAACGAGGAAAAAGATCAAAACAATCGATATCAAAAAAACCGAGAGCGTAAGAATACTCCTCAGTCTCCCGAAACCCAAGGAGTATCTCATCAGGAAGGGTAAACCAACAAGAGCTGATAAAGGACGAGTTAAAACAACTGAACTACGCCCAGTAAGTGAACCCGAGCACCATATGCACAATGCACTCCTGGAGTACGTCAAAAACGTAAGGGGGGTCAAACTTGCACCATAAGATCAGAAATACCTTTGATCTAAGAAACGAATACTTGCTCAGGGTCCTGCTTGAGGAAGAGAAGGCCGCCATCTTCGACAACAGCACATCACAATCGTTGTAAACAGCACGTCCAGGTACAGAACATGTTCAGACGACCCAATCCTGGTTAGTGGCTTAGTGTACAGAAGTCTTGCTGAAGCACAGGATCCTTACTATGGCCAAAACGATACAACTATTCAGCAGCTCGATTAACCCCAATAACGAGGAAGCACCCGAAATAGAATGGGTCAAGGGAGTTTTTAGTTGGGGGACCTGATCGCAAGTGCAATTACTGAGGCAGCAGAGGACCTCAGAAGTAAAAATACCCACAGTTGCGAGAAGGAATCCAAGATCAAAGCATAAAAGATCGCCTTAATCCTTGTAAATGATGCCAAAGATAGGACAAATAGACTGCTGGTGGACAAGGCCTTGATGAGTCATTTTGAAGCGATCGAATGGAGGCCAAACTCTTCACGCTGTCTCCCGCCCATAATAGGATAGACAGAGGGTACCTGAGAGGCACCTGGAGGCACCTGGTCTGTACCCCTGCGCCACAAATGGCCTCATCTTACCTAACCTAATTTATTTTGAGTTATTGTACTAAAAAGAAATTTACATTATTTTTTTATTTCTAATGTACATATATTATGTAGCTGTATATAAAATTTTGGGAGAGCATCCACAAATTACATTCATACATGCAAATGAATTTTCCACCGTTTTGAATCCAGTTTCATTGTGTTCGAAGAAACTTTGATTAAAGGGATTAGGTCGTTTTACCTGCCTCATTCTTTCACTCGATAACAGCTAAAAATTCATCTCCATTATACTTGGAATTTGATTTTTTTTTATTCTTACATATAGTTTATTTAACTTTTTTTTTCACACTAAGACTAGACTGGAAATACTCAGCATCAAGACGCTATGTTATCCGTTTCGAGCCCTATGTGAAGACAATGCGTGACATGCCGTGAAGTCTGGCGTCCCCCAAGGCTGTGTGCTGTCCCCTAAGCTGTTTCTTCTGCAAATCAATGATATGTTAGAGAATTCTAGCATTAATTGCTATGCAGATGATAGCATAGTGGACGCTGTTTACTCCTGCTGCGCAAGTTTTTCTCGGTAAAAAACTGAACAGTGAAAACGAAATAAACACTTGTTGAGGCATCCCCCGAGAATGTCATGGAGTGAAAGAAACTTGTCTAAGACCCAGAAGACACAAGTTTGCGTGTTAACCACTAAAAGAAGAAAATTTGTCGTATCGCCAGTCGTTCGAAATAGTTCTCCTTATAGCCGCACCCAGTATCAGCACATTGCGCGTTTATCTCTACCGTAATCTAGAAAAACAATCGCAATTGTTATTAATAAAATAAGATAAAAAAGATATTCAGATTCCTTCTCTTTCAGGATCTTTTTACAATTATTTTAAATATTATTATTATATTCAGTCACGTCACGTTAAGATCGTAAAGTATTAAAAAAAAATGTTCCCTTTTGCCCTAAAATTCAAAAAGCGTGAGAATTTAGCAAATCACTCAGTTCCTTATTCATTACCCTATTGTAATATTATTATCTTAAAACAATAAGATTTAATATCTAAACAACTGAAATTATTAAAAACTTACATTTAAATAAATGTTTAGTACAATGGAAATACATTATTATTTATTAGATTCAAATCTGCTCAGTTCTAAGAGAATTCATTAGTAAAATCCAAGAATAGCTCTACTTGTTACCCCAATGAGGGAATGATATTTAGTGCTTACGAGATATAATAAATACTATAGATACATACATATAATAAATATTATTTTATCTTTATCACTTACGCGAAGCGGCATTAAGCTCTATCAGCCAACACGTAATTAGTCGAAAATAAGGCGGAAAGTGGAGAACAAAGCTTTTTAATACTGGGTTCACGCTGCCTATTTTCCTATTTTTACTAGTAACTCCTATTGTGTTCCATTATTCAGGTCATGGCTCCATCATCAGACCAGCTCGATAATACCATATTAGTGTATTGTCAACTAATTTACGTCATTGTACAATGGGTTAAATAAGTTTAGTATAATAGATTTTATTACATAGTTACAAAATGAAGTAATATCTGTAAAACCATTTTAAAAAATGTATAAAGCTTCACTCGCATATTGTAGAGTCAGCAAAGAAAAATATTCCACTTGAGATCGATCGTCGATTCGTAATTGAGGAAGTGAAATATTTTATTTCCATATCCTTACTTTGGTAACGAGGCAAAACGCCACTCAAAACGCTATGATTCCAGAATTCGCTGGAAATTGGGGAACGCAGTGTCTTAACACTAGTTCCCCAATTTCCCTCTGTCTAAGCCGCTATGTGTAGGATATAACGTGAAGCTAAAAAAAATTAAGGATTTATTTTTGAGTCCTAGTAGTCCAAAAAATTTTAAATGTAATAAATTTAAAAAGTTTTACCTAATTCTTAATATTTGAAGATCCCAAATTACAAAGAAGGCGCTTGATCTAATATTTTTTTAATTTTAAGGGATTTAGTTTAACTTGAACGTTATTAATTATTAAATTTTTATCTTCAGGGAACTTTGTAGGTAATTAAAATTTCCAGTTTGTTTAATTGAACGTGTTAATCTCGAAAAATATTTGTTGGAATTAAAAAAATCAGTTGTGGTAGTCCATGGAGGAAAGCTATAGATTTTTTTTTACTTCAGGCTGTATCTCGCACATAGCAGGGTGACTTAGGTTCTTATTTCCTAAATAATAATATCTATTGCAAATTGGGTGAAATTTAGAGAACAGAGTGATTAATGCTAGGTTCTCCTTCTTAACTTTATGCTGTATCTCGCATAGAGCAGTGTAGGGAGAGGGATATTAGTGTTAAGATACTCCATTTCATCTTGCTAGCAGAGCGAGGAAACAAAAAAATATTCCACCAAATGAGAATCAAACCTACAATAGAATTTACAATCAGATGCTGTACCCGAATACAGACCCAAGCAACAGTCCATTAAATAACAAAAGGAATTAGCTCATAAACTCGAAATAAGAAATTATTCAAACTTTCCGTGGGAATTAATAATCGACTTGCAGGCACAAAGAGCTGACATAAATCTCTTTACCTGCTCCTCCTGACATTTTTATCATAATCTTTTATATGTTTTCAGCGCAACGAACGCCTTTGTTCTAGATTTTTCTTTTATGTTTTACTACTTCTATGTATTCAGTTGCATTTGTCATTCAGTCATTTCTATACTAAATATGTATGTAATGTACCTATGGTATATGTTGATTTTTTAAAATTCTCGCTTTCTATTTTTTTTCGTTTTTTTGATGCTGTGTCATGCAGGAACATAGCAGAATAATAGAGGTATTTTGGGAATCCAGTGTTAAGATACTCCGTTTCCATTAAGACACTTCCGTTTCCCAGTTTTCGTTGAATTCTGCAGGCAGTGTGCGTTGAGCGTTGCGCTTTTGCCCAGTTCCCAGACCGAGGAAATGAAAATAATATATTAATTATTTGATTTCGTCGACAGAGTATCGACCTCACAACCTGTTACTTTTACAATGGCACGCTTGTGCCCTTTCGCCACGACTGGTCTTGCTATATATTTTTTGTTGCAAAATTGGACCTACAATTATGTAACTTGGTACAATGGAAGAACTGATAGAACAAATAAGGATTCAAGCTAAAAATATAAATTTGTAGGTATGGTTGAAAAAATCCATTACAAACTAAAACTGGTTATGTGGGAAAAGAAAAAATATTTTTTTAGGTTCACGCTAGACTTGGAACCTTATGTTGAAGCGTACCATTCCTCATTTTTTACCAAATTTTTAAGATATTACGCATTGCGTGACGAATCCATATGTCACGCTTTGGCTACCAAAAATGAAATGTAAACCACTCATTCTCCCCTTTGAGAACTGAACCAATGACTGTAATTACAATCAGGCGCTGTGCCACTGCGCCACGACGGGCTCTTTCTATACTATTAATAATTTAAACTAGTTCTAGATTTATATAAACAATTATGGATACGTCCGCAAGTAATTAACGCAAACATCAATCAATCAAAATCTAGCACATAAGCGATGACATTATCGTATAGCTGTCAGTAATTGCTTGGAAAGCCTGAATAGTATAGTTGTAAAATGTAATTTAAATATAATAGTAAGTCACAGCATCCGATAGTAAACGTGATGGTTGTGGGTTCGATTCCCGCTCGGGGGAAAGAAGTATTTTCATTTTCTCGCTCTGGTAATATATAGCTATAAAAGCATATTAAGTTTCGCCATTCAACACGCATTGTCTTGAAAGTGGGGACAGGAGGGCAACAGTGTCTAACACTAAGTTCTGTCTGTCTACCTTGCTATGATCGAGATATGTAGTTGGTTGTTATAGCAAGAAAGTTATTATGCTTATAAAATTGATTATATAATTTATACATTCAATCATTTTTCATAATTCTGAGACAGTGCAAGCACTATGTGCTGCTTGAGGGCATGTCATCGGCGGCAAGGACGCACCTTGCGCGACTCGAGCCTTAGCCAGCAGCCGAAAACAGACCGTTAAATTATTTTCATTTTACATTAACAAAGTATACGTTCAAATTACATACTATAAAATCTGAAGATCATTTTCTTAAAATTTTCTTAATGATGGAATTACTTTCGCTCGAAACTTTCAATATTGTTGTCAAAAGAAACTTTGAAATATCACCTTGCAATTTTCAATTATTTTTTGTCACAAAATGCCTTATTGTTACTTATTTATAAAAATACTAGCGACCCGCTCGCGGCTTCGCCCGCTTAAACCACAGAATTATTTAACTAACACACTGAATTATGTTCGTGTTTTGATATACCTATAATGTATGCTTGCAACGCAATGAAGATTTTTAGTGAGAAAGTTATTAAAACTTTAGGTCGCATTTTCGTACCTCCCATAAGAATCTTCAATTGAATTTTTGAAATAAAAACACAACTTATCGATACTTACAATAAAATCCTAACTCATCGGTGTCTGTACATGGAAGATATTACAATTAACATTGTAATAGAACTTGGTCAGTTTGTCTGTTTGTCTGTGAATTTGTTCACGATAATCTCAGAAACGGCTTAACCGATTTAAATCCTTTTTTTGTTTGTATTTTGGCAATCTGCCCTTAAATATTTAGTATTAGTTTTATTTTAATCAGCTTCACGGTGTATCCCACACACAACAGGTTAGGCAGAGAAAACCGAGTATTAAGACACTCCGTTCCCCACTTTCTGCCGAATTCTGGAGGCATTGCGTGTTAAGTGGCAGAACTCAACGCCGCGCTTGTCCTCGACACCAGAGCGAAGAAATGGAAATATAAATTTAAGTAAATATTTCATCTCCTCGAGTGAGGATCGAACCCACAACCAGTTTTTACAGTCACACTTAGTGCCGCTGCGCCACTACTGACTGGCCTCAACTGGACTGGGCTTTATTTAAATCGGTTCACACAAAGTTAAAACCAGATCCACGCTTTATCCCGCCTTTAGCAGGGTAAAGATTATGCGTAAGATTATGAGATTATGTTAAGTGTTAAGATATTGCGTGTAATGTGTGACTGATGTGCGAAATTAAAATATTATTAAACGAAATGAAAAAATTATTAAATTATAATTCAATCCTCCAAGTGGGGATCGGACCCACACCAGTCGCGTTACAGCCACAACTTTGCGCCCCTGTGCCGCGACGGCCTTTAACAAAGAAGAGAAGAGAAGCGTCAGCGCTCCATTTACGGAAACAGCATATAGGTAAAATATTTTAAATCCATACCTAAAGAATTTAAGCAACAGTGTAGACGTAGGTTTTTTTTTCATTTCACGATGTTTAATCATATCTATATTTCGTGTGACGCAGTTACGCATAGATACCAATAACGTAAACACATACTACTACAAAAATACTACTAAAACCAAACGTTGCCGCCAATACCTACGACTCGATTTCGGAATGTTGCGGCGGTTTCCCTTTGATAGGTTTATGTGTGCGTGCGTCGTTCTTGACAAATTGTTTTTTATTTTACAACGACAATTTTATTATTTATTTTGTTTGAAAAAAAAAGCTTTTTTATTTTTGGGTTTTTTTATTATTGTAATAGGCTTTAATAGAGTAGTTAAAACTGTGGTTTTATTTGAAGTGGTGCTGACAAAAAACTCCGTATAATTGAGCATATTTAATATTTCTAGTGATTTTTTGGTTAATTGCGAAGCTTGCGAGGCTTGCGAAGAAAGCATATTTTAAGCTTTGAAAAACTACCAACACTCTCATAGTACATAAATTATTTTTTCATCATAATGGCGGGAAAATAATCAAAATGTTTAAAATTACACTGTAATACCACATAGTATTGACATTGTAGTGTTGATAGTAATTGAAAATAGCTATACTACAGGAGGATACCTTCATATGCACTGTTTAAACCTGTTTTTATGCGACCCCCTCGCGGCTTCGCCCGCTTTAGCTATTGAATTATTCATATAGTGTACCTATGTTTGCAAAGCACTTAAGATTACTAATATGAAAATTATTGAAACCTTAATGCAACCAACATTTTCGTAGTTCCAATAAGGATGTTCCAATTGTTTAAAAAAACACACACACAAATGACACAAACAACAGAAAACTTAAACGAAAGAAATTATAAACAACAGACTACCTACTATTCTCTTACCAAAAAATACTTAAACGAAAGATGTAACCAACTATGCCGCGATGAAATACATTATAATAATTGGATAACTCCAAAATACGTGCAATCGCTTCTAAATTTACTTTGCTATAGAGCCAGGCGCAGAATTGAATCATTCTCTCGTCCATCTCCGTAGTAGCTCCGAACGACCTCTGGGCGTTGGTTCCTTGGCCGTGGTCTCAAGCGACAACCTGCTCTAGAGCAGACACAGGGAATGGGATGCGGGACGGGATTGGAAGGATTATCAAGTGCCATCTAGGCGGTCAACTCAGTCAGGTGAGACCCTCGGTTTCCTGAGGGAGGCCCAGTTTAAACGACCAAGGATCAATGCAAGGCTCATGAGTCGCATTTGAAGGAGGATAGAAAGTCCCTCGGAAGTCATCTGACGTCTGACCTCGGGCGGCCGGATATGCCACGGAGTGCTGCTCCTTAGGTGCAGGTGACCCGATACATTGGCGCAGCGGAATGCATTGGACGCGAGACGACCAATGTGTACCTCCAGGCTTTCTATTTTTATGTTGCGGTGATGAGTGGTGTTTCTCACGTAGTATGGCGCCTGCGTCACTCGACGGATGAGGATGAGGTTCTGGACCACCTGCAGGATTTCTCGTTGAGTGATACTCGCTAGGGCGTTGTGATGTCATCAGTGTATAGTGCATAGAGAGCAGGTGACAAAATGCTGCCCTGGGGAACAACGGCAGCGATCGAGTCGCTGCTAGACCTCGAACTCTCAACTCTCGAGCAAAATGTCCTGTCACTGAGGCAGGGAGGCAAAGCGGTTGCGCGACGTGCTGGGGGGTGCCGGCTCGGAGCACTTAATGAAGTAGGTCCGGGTGCCAGACGCGGTCAAATACGCGTACTACGTCGAAGAAGACTGCTATTGCACTCTCCTTTCGGTTGATACGGCGTAGTGTAACCAGAGTGGTATACCTGCTCGCCAAACTGCTCGCTTCGTGGGTGGATGTGCGCCTGGAGAAGTGAGAGGAATAACTTCTCGAACAGCTTGGCGACCGCGCTAAGGAGGGTTATAGATCGGTACCCCTCAGGCTGCTATGGGCTCTTCTCAGCCTTGGGCAACATGATGAGCAGGCCCTCTTTCCCCCGGCATGAAAAGAGGGCCTGCTCA
>JAAIXJ010000286.1:0-47050 GCA_013403705.1 Heliconius hermathena | reverse complement strand
ATAAAGTATTTAAAAAGATAAGGATTGATACCATTATGGACAAATATCCCTCAAAATAAAAAATATATTCAAATTACTATTTTTAGACAGAAATATGCTCACTGTATGTTATCCTTAGAAGATACGAATATGCTGTCGCTGACTTTTTTGTAGATCTTATTAAGAGGAATAATACTCTAGTATATTGTTTTCATGTAGGACTTACCATTAAAGCAGCGCATGCGTGAAAGTTTCTCAACGGGTAGGACTTTATGCACATTTATCATATTTATGTCAAATTACATTAAAATATACATATAATAAACTATATATAAACCTTCCCTGAGAAATACTCTACCTAATGGTGAAAACCGCATCAAAATCCGTTGGGTGGTTTAGAAGAAGAAAACGTAGAAAGGCCAGACAGAGACGAAATGCGTTCTTATTTTATAATATATATTTTATATTTTATAATATATAGAGATTTAACTATTTCTGCAGCGCGCGCTGTTAAATTAATACGAGGGCGTTCCTAATTATTGTTATTTTATTATTAAGGGCTAACTAAAAATTAAAATGTAATGTTATATAGTATTAGTGAGAAATAAAAAATAAAAAAATTGTTAATCCAATAATACTATTAGTAGAGATGTCAAACTTAAAGTCAAAAAAAAAGGTTCATCCCTATTTTTGTATCTTTACGCTGTTCCCGCATATCGCAGGGTAGACAAAGGTAAACTAATGTTAAGACACCGTTCCCTACATACCGCTCATATGTTGAGATATTACCTGATGAGTGGCGGAACTCAACGCCACGGTTTGTTTTATTACCAGAGCAAAGACATGAAAATAGTTCATCGCCGATTGGAAATCGGTGGTACAGCGTGAAGCTGAAATAAAAAAAACATATTTTTTACGCTATATACTCGTATAATACTTCAACTACTTTGTAATATCAGTGAATATTCTAAAAGCAAGTTTCTTCACAATCGCGCAAACGAGCTCGCCAGAACACTTTTTTTACTTTCATTCATAAAAAATACTTGTACCCTCTTCCATCAAGTTAGTTTGTTTTCATACATGTAACTTTTATATATTTTTCTTAAGTCGTCTTTTAGTAAAAAAGGGTGGGTCTTGTGACGAGTCACTTCGTTCTCTGTTTTCCAAAACATTTTGAATTTTTGGTATAGTTGGTACTGCTGGCTACGGTTGTGGGTTCGATTTTCTCTCTAGGGAATGATTATTTGCTCGCTATGGTAACAAAGTGTTGAGGCCCGCCACTCAATTAACAATGTATCATATAATAAATTCGGGATATAGATCCCCTCTAAAAAACATTTCATATTCAAAAATGAGGAAAATGCAACATAATATCAATTTTTGTAATAAAATTTACACTAGCTGTGGGAAAAAACACCGGAACTAGGTGATTGGATGAGATTTCCTATGGGAAGGGTGTGTTCCGTTCGCCACTGATTAATGCATATTATTAATTGGGATACCGGAAGAGCTTATAATATTTTTTTGCTTATTTTGTGAAAAAAAATATTAGTAGTGGACCAGCGTTTGAGTGTAAACATGATGCTTGCGGGTTCAATTCCCACTCAAATAATAATAATATTTATAATATATTTATTTATTTAAAAAAAATAGTGCATAACAAAAATAGCGTCGTTTCAAAAGTTATATCAAGTTTAATTACATCATACAAATCAAATTATTATACATATAAGAAAAATTAAAAAAAAACATAAAAAACCATGACAAAATAATATTAGTAAAATATTTAGATACAATAATGTTACATTTGGACGCGATTTTTGCCGTGTGATCCCGGCCTAGAATAGGATCATCCTGGTACTGGTCGTGTCGTAAGAGGCGACTAAAGTACGTGTGGTAGAGTCACGTCGCCAGTAATGGCAACACGCATGGGCAGACTCGAACGGATTATTACCACCCCCGGCATTTAAAACCGGCGTTAAGTATACGGGGTCGTGGGCGGCGATGATCACTTACCATCAGGTGACTCGTACGCTCGTTTGCCTTGTCCTTTTCCATAAATAAAAAAAAAATTAGAATGTGTGTGATATGTATATGTGCGTATATGTGTGTGTATGTTAAGTTAAGTTAAGTTTGCTTAAAGATGTAGGCCAAAAACAGAAGACCTCTTCTGTTTGATCGTAGTTTAATGTTAATAACCAATGTGATAGTTTCTTTTTACATTGGTGATAGGTTAGAGGATATATTTTATTATTGATAGCATTGTACAACATGGGACTGAGATAATAATGTTGTCGATTTGAAGAGGCTTCGCAATAGCTTGACGCAATACTATTTGATAAATTATATCAGATCTACGTTTATTGAGCATCAAAGGAGGGAGCTCGATGCTTTCGTAAAACAGAGCAAAGAACAAACAATTGTGGAACTGTTAACATCTTACATGATTGATATAAATCTTCTGTTGGGAAACGAACTGGTTTGGATAGCATGACCTTAAGAACACATCTTTGGACTCTTTCAAGTGAAAACAGAGTTGTTTTAATAGCTCCGCCCCATGCTGGTATGTAATAAGTTAATGATGATTGCACAGGGGCGTAATAAATCATTTTTAGTACTTCTAAGCTAGCGCTAGATCTTAGTTGCTTAAAGGAATGATTATATATAATTATTTGAATTTCTGCGCTCTGGTAAATAAAACACGATGTTAAGTGTCGCAATTCAACACGCAAAATCTCGAATATCTCTATATTCGTAGTACTCTTACTACGTGGGAATTGAGTGTCTTATCACTAGATGACCTTTTCCCACTCCGCTGTATACGAGATACAGCATGAAGCCTAACCAAATCTGTTTTAAATTAAATTTCGATCATACATCAATTTTTAAAATATCCATCCATACTAAAACACACACGCACAGTTCAAACTAAGAATAGGTAAACGTACCGAGGTCCCAGTAAGATTTATATATTCATATTATTTCAACGTATCAACAATAAAGATGTCATGAATAGAAAGAAGGGCAGCCGTTCTTGTTTCACACATGTCCTTTATTTTGTGACAGATATCTTATCTTTGAATGTATTCAGTGAAGAAGGGTCGCCGATATTTATTGTTATGTTTTTTTGTATTTCCCTATAATATTACTAGTCCATTGCCCGCAACCTTCAGGATGTTAAATGAAATATCCTAGAAATCCTTTCTTAGTTTTCCAATTTACTCCCTAAATAAACTAAATAAACGTGCTAAATTTAAATCTATAAGTAGTTTTGAATGTGTGTTGTCTGTCCGTCATTCACTAAAGAAAAAGTGAAACAGAAGAGACGGGTTCCGGCGTCCAAACCACCTTACAGGCAGGCAACGCACCTGCAGCTCCTTTGGTGTTGCACGGGGTCGTGGGCGGCGGTGATCACTTACCATCAGGTGACCCGAATGCTCGTTTGCCTTGTCTTTTCCATAAAAAAAAAATTAAAAAAAAACGTCATAACTTCAGATGGTATGTACTTAGATTTGCCAGATGGCCGGAATATCTAGGATTTTGCATGTTGCCCTGTCCAGTAATTTCACTTTGCTGACCCGAAATTCATATATATTAGTTTCATTTAATCAAAGATTTGTATTTAAGCCTTGTAGAGATAGTTAAAAAATTGGAATTATATTTATATCAGCTTCACGCTGTATCCCGTATGTGTATGAGTAGTAGAACTCAACGCCGCACTTTGCCTTGAAAACAGAGCGAAGAAATGAAAATATAAATTTTAGTAAATATTATTTCATCTCCTCGAGTGGAGATCGAACCCACAACCAGTCGATTTTACAGTTACACTTTGTGCCCCTGCGCTACGACTGGCCTCACGCACGTTTTTATAAAAGATTTTAAATTATTTTGTTGTTATCAACAACAAAAAAATATATAATTTTTTTAAATTAATATAAAATTTTATTGTTGGTGTGATTTTGAATTAGACACCAAAACTGATTCTGTTCGTAGACACACAAATGTCCCGGAAATGGTAAGCTTGATACTGGCAACCCTATATGTATGATAGTGATGATACATGTGTATGAAAACACTACGTTCCGTATGTATTCAGTTAGTGAATGTGCAAAATAACTATTTTACTTACTATGGATAGAAATCCATTTAAGACATTAATGGTGTCATTTTAAGACACAATGTTTTTTTTGTCTAACTAGGTTAAAAAAATAATACAGAAATATTTAGTAATAGGTATTTCTATATTCCACCATTCAACATACAATAGCACTAAAATGTAATAACCGAAATCTGCAGAAGAACCGCAGGAGGATCTCAACACTACTTTCCAAACGATATTTTTCTCTTAGCCAATCTGATTAAATGCTGCATATATGCATATATCATGGGAGAAATGATAATAAATATCTTTGTACTAAATCCGAACTAGTCTTGTTTCTTAGTTATAGCTTCATATACGTACATATACCGATGTTCTAATCTTCTACACCTGGAAACATGGGAAAGGCGTAACACGAGATGACTTGATATGTAACAAATTACTTCTGGTTCGTTAGTGACTCTGCTTTTTTTGTTTGTTTACTGTCGTACAGGAGATAGTTGAAAATGTCTTACTAATAAAATGGTCGTGAATTCGATTGCTGCTTATTTTTGTAGCTTCATCAAGATAGCACAGAGTTAAAGCACTTCGTTTATTTTTCACTTAATTTTTCAATTTTATTTTTGCCTTAAGCTTTATCCAATGTTAAGACTCTCCGCGTCCATTAAAATGTTTCTTTTTCCCACTTTCCTCTGAATTTTGTAAGCATTGCGTGTGGAGTGACAAAACTCAACACAACTTGCCCTTGTTACTAGAGTGAGGAAATGAAAATATTAGACATTGCATTTCCTCCAGTGGAAATCGAACCGCCCGCTTACAGTCGCACGGTTGTGCCCGTGCATCACGATTGGCCTCAAATTATATTAAACAAAATTATATAATATTTGTTTTATTATATACTATAGGTACATTGTCATCGAACACACAAATAAAATGTACATTTTCAATATACATACATACATATATAAAGACCTAAATCGATCTTGTAACGGCCAACCTTTGTGTGAGTCCAATTAATTAGGCACTATTGAATTAGTGTTCACGATCTCCCAATTGACCTCTTATGTTATTTGACCCTGTCTGTTCATGAAACGATATGTAATGAACATACATATATACAAATTTATATTGTACGTATCTGCCCAATGCAAAGAAACCCTAATAAAATAAGGATACATTTTGAAGGGTCAAGCAACCTGTGACTGCAACGCTACTCTACAAACAATGGCGTAATTTTTTTTGGGAGGAAACTTATTTACGTGTACGCTGCCTATGTGGGAACTCGGGTGGGTTATGTAGGATGGGTCGGCAGATATAGGCCGTCGCACCTCACAGTGCTCCTCGTCAACCGCCACAGGCTAGGGCTACGGAGGCCAAGGGATTCTTCCAAAACCTCAGCGGAAATAATGGCACACTTGCTCTTGTACCTCTCCTGCCTTCTCTTTTGACGATCTGACTAAGGCAATAGATAATCAGTCAGTATGGCTAAACATTGGCAATTCTCAACTTGAACAATCAATCTTTTCACACGAAGAAGAAGAATTTCACATATATTCATCGCGGGTGTTTTGGGTTCAATTCACTCTCGAGGTAATGTATATAATCTGGTTAATTGTGAGAGACCTATGAGGATAAAAAAAACTTGTTTGTGGCTGTGTCATGGACACGACCGTTTGTTGTACGTGAATACGTTTATACATTTAGGATAAAAGTAAGGAAAAAATAATTATTGGTACAATATAACTTTATTAACTATAAGCATGATGACTATAGTCAACATAGTGGATGTTCGGCAGGATTTGGTGGAGATGCTTAGTGGTTTGGGCTATTCTTCTAGACTGTTGGGTCACGGGATGAGTTTTGACAAAACGAAAGTTATGTTTAATAGTCATGTGCTCCCGAGACCAGTGATCGTAAGTGGCGCTACACTAGAGATTATGCAAGAATATGAAAACCTAGGCCAAACCACGTACCGACGGTCGATGTAGCCGACACGTGTTAGAGTGCAGACCACTGAAAATTATACTTCTGTAATATGAAAAGTACAACACAAATGACATACAAGACATATCGAGATTTTTGGTAAAAGTTAAATCAATACCTAAGTTTTTAAAGAAGTTTCAATGTAAAACAAATTGAACTCGTTGAGCATGAAGTCAGTAATAAGCGTTTGACATTAAAGTCTCCAATTATCGCAATTGGTGTGGTAGGAACAGGCTTGAAATCGGGTATAATTTTAGCGATGTTCTTGGAATATTTTAACAACAATCGTAACCTAAAGAGTTTAATTTCTGCTAACACTGTACCCGGGTAGATACACACCTCGAGTATGAATTTACAAATGCTATTGGACTTTACGTTTACTAGACAGATATCTATAGCGTGAGTCTTTCATTTTCAAATGAATTTCCGACATCAATTCCGACGTCGATGTTAACTTTATTACAATTAGTGACGCTGATGTTGCGATATATGGCGACTCCACCAGCTTTGCGACTTAATGATGATGATATCGCTACTGATGATGAAGCTGCAGTTTGTCTGAACAAAAATTGATCAGATCAAAGCTACGCATATTCACTGGCATGGAATTTTCAACGAAATTTCGTTGATTGCCAAATATTCAGATCGGTTGACGATTATATCGGTAGAGATGTCTTCTGAGTGCTAATCAGGAACACTATTACAAAACTTTTTTACTTTGATGACTGTATCGGCAACGATTGCTGGGTTAATCTATGGTACTCATCTCGTATCTCTCTAACTATAGGAGACGCCTGACCTAATCCGTGACAAATCTTGAAATCTTTGCCCTTTGTGACCATCTAACCACAAAGTTATAGTTACTGGCTCTTCAGGGAAAGTATTTTTAAGCAGCGGTAAGTGTTTATTTTTTCTTGGTGCGCAAACCATAGACAAATATCATACAGAAACGTACACTAGTTGCCCAATGTTTCTTCACTATCGACGATCGAACACAAGGTATACCTATTCAGCTCGTAGTGGATGTAGAAGAGATTTCATCAGCTACTTGCATATTTTCAACCGCGCCAACTGCAGATGTACTGGCACCGTCGCACCGCTCAGCCCCATTCATACTTCTACGTTCTCGGCATTGCTTCATTTGGTCAGATGGTGTTCTATTACTATAATTTGATTGTTCTTGCGAAGCCCTTTCCGACCATATACGGTATATCTGTATTTGATTTCGGTTTTTTGACGCGCGTTGGCCTACGACATAATGTCGGCCTATACGCGTCGTATAATTTTGAAAATATTTTTTGTATTAAAACACCTTATGATTCTACTTTAAACTATTTCACTGTCACTACTTTAAACTATTTTTATACACAATCGACAAATTTTGTTGACTCAAAAGTTATACTAATTGCGAATCTCGATACACAGTAAAATAACCTCAAAATGGCAGCACTTCCCCTTCAGATATAGGGGAAAGATATGGAACTACAAAGCTAAACTGTATACTCCGATTTTACTTTAAAGTATATTACTGATTTTAATATAAGTAGATTATTTCGAAATAATTAAAAAATAAACATAGTGTGAGCACGGATAGGCAGAGAGCTAGTATCTAGACACTCCCAACATCCTCCGGAATTTGAGACGCTACGAGTGAAACTGTGGAAATCAACATCGTCAGACCACAACGATAGCCTTTTCCATTTTACAAAATAATTATAAACTTACTCGTACTTTTAATCATAGTTAATTAAATATTTACTTGAAAAATTTCAATATTGTGCCGTTCCGCCGATACTCGAGTTAATTCAAATATTTCATATAAATCAAGCGAAATAAACAGATTTAACACAGTGATTCACCAATTAATACATTCGTTAATTGCTCGGCTTAAAATTTTATTACTTAATATACATCTTCTCCGAACTGTGGTTTTGTTTTTAAAAAGGTATTTACTTTAAATATGAATCGCTGCAAACGTGACGGTTGTCACTTGGATGAGTAATTTATTTTTATTTCCCTGCTTTGGTAACATAATTAATCGCGTCGTTGAGTTCCGCCAATCAACACGCAACGTTGCAAAACAGGCAGTGTTTGGGGAGTGGAGTGTCTTAACAATAAATAACAATAAGTAACCTCGTCATAGCTCGATGCACGGAGGTAGCGCTGGAACAAAGGATACTAAACACAGCGCTTACCATTGAAGCTTCAAAAAATCCAACCAGCATCTGGGAGCATTGGGAGCCACCTGACATACAATGGGTGAATGGCGTTCCTGGCTGCGGTAAGTCCACCTGGGTGGTGAACAATTTCATTCCCGATAGAGATCTGGTAGCAACCACAACTACTGAGGCAGCCGAGGACCTCAGGAGTAAGATCCCTTTTAGTTGCACCAGGGACGCAAAAATCAAAGTCCGAACGATCGCCTCTATTCTGGTAAATAGTGTTACAGAAAATCCCGCAAGACTTTTCGTGGATGAGGCCCTAATGAACCATTTTGGGGCAATCGTAATGGCGGCCATATTAACAAAGGCCAAGACACTAATACTTATCGGGGACATAAATCAACTACCCTTTATCGACAGATTAAACCTCTTCCAAATGCACTATATCGGCCCAAACCTCGTGACGACCATCAGTCAAGAGCTAGCGAGATCATATAGATGTCCAATGGATGTGACATACGCGCTCAACGAAGTTTATAACGGAATCTACTCAGCCCGACAGATAACTCGCTCCTTGAGAAAGTCGCGATATACGGGTGCTTCCATCCCTATAGATTCCCCCAATACTCTGTACCTGGTCCATACACAAGCAGAAAAAGCGGACCTAACCAGGAAAGGATACGGAAAGGGGGGAAACTCATGCACCCTGACCATCAACGAATCTCAGGGACTTACATACGAGTTTGTAGTAATCATCCAAACTAAGGCCATTAAAGACGCTCTACACGACAGCATATCACATGCAATCGTCGCCTTAACAAGGCATACAAAATGCATCTACTACACTGACCCCGAAGAAGACGCTATCGGCAGGTTCATTCGCCGGGCAAATGAAGGTTCCGTGACTGATATAGTGGAACACAATATTAAAATGGCTATTTCCTATAGAGATGAGGAGGCAATAGATATATTACGGAAACAACTAACTGTGCCGCAATCAACATAATCAACGGCCAAAAACTCGGATTTGACAAAAGGAACTCGGATTTGACAAAAGCAGACCATTCAAGATATTAACGTCCACTTCACATTTTAAAAAGAAAAAAACAACATTTTTAAAAATCAATTAAGAACAAAAAAGGCACGGACAACAAAAGTCTGTGGCGAAAAACAATTCAACTATAAAAAGAAAAAAAATAATAAATAACCCGTCTATACTCTTCATACGGTAAAAAGAGTGAAACTGAATAACAATTGATACAAATTCATTGAACAAACAATTGATACACTTCATCATGTTAAATTGAACCCAAAATGGACCCTAACTTTTTTGTTGACACGCACCATAAAGTAACCTATAATAATAAAAGTTAATTATTATAATAATTACTATCAATATTATTTCTTAATTTTGGCATGAAATTAAAAAACAGAATAAATTCCACCCATTGCTTGCCACTCAGGCAAAATAATATTTTAATTGGGTCCGGACATACAATATGTTAAAAACTGTGTCGTTTTCGCTTTATATTTAATGCCAAAAATGTTTAAAATAAATTATTTTCATGCAAAATCTATAAGTTTTTTTTTATATTAGTAACACATTTCCCAGGTATTTATGTCTTTTAAAAAAGTAAGTGACGCCTTTGATAGACCGCAATGGCCATGGGTTCAAAATCCAATAAAAATATTTATTTTTGTTATATTTGTACATGTTTCTCTGAAAAGAGGATTCATTGAAAAGTGTAAAGTGGAATGTCTTAAGTGTACTTATACTAAGTTATATTTCAGCGTAGCTTAGCTGCCTTTAATAAAAAAATGAAACCTGCAATGTCCAATACACAAAAAGTTATGAGGGTCATCACTATTTGTTAAATAGTAATTAAAATCACCGAGGCGCAGTGGGGCTGATTGGACACGCGATGGTGGTGGATTCAACCCCCACTTGGGGGACTGATTATAAATAAATAATTTTAATTTTCCCGCTCCGAAACACAAACCGCGAGAAAATTTAGTGGATAATCTCTATATTACATACTAGCGACCAGCTCGCGGCTTCGCCCGCTTAAATTTGTGATTTATTTGTTTGTACAGGGAAGTACAGGGAATTACATTCCTATTTTAATGAATAATATATTAAGATTTGAGAAGTGAAAATTATTAAAACCATAGGGTGGCATTTTCGATTTTCATTAGAAAAAATATTATTGGGGGCATTTAACAAAGTAATAGAACCAGAAACAATGATATTTAAAAATTTTGTCAGTTTGTCGACGCTTATCTCAGAAACAGGTTAACTGATTTAAGGAGGAAAGACGCGAGCGCGGTGCGGGAGCGGTAAAATAAGTTTATTTGTTATTATTTACTTTTTATTGTAACATTAAAGGACGAAAATATATTAAATATATATAAATATACAGATACCACATTAGTATCGATACTCTACTGGTAATAATAATTGAAAAAAATAGACATACTACGGGATACCTTTGTAAGCAAAGTTAAAAGCTGTTCATTATGATAGAATATAAAACAGAATGTTTATAGAGGAATTACACACTCTTTTTATTCTTTCACAATAATATATATATTTTTGAGATGTCCATCTATACATAATGGCGGCTCTGTTCTAATTAGTTTGTACATTTTCCTTTGAAAATTAATTATTGTGGCATAACTCTAACAGTTACACATGGTATCGTAATTTTTTTGTAGATATTGATGTGTTACTCGCTACGGTGCGCGAGGCCACACACTCCCTATTTTTTATTATTACACGATTTTCTTTAGATTGATTTTTCATACTTTTGGACTTTTTATAGATATTGATGCGTTCTATAATACTGTTGAACATTGTTTTGTTATTGCAGCGCAGGCGATGATATCATTTTTAGGATCAATTTCTTCACACCTTGGGTTACATTATTGCATTTTTGGTAGGTATTTCTATTTTTTTTTGAAAATGTAATATGGTTGTTGGTCAGTGAAAATGCAGCTTTCTAATAGTTAATAAACATTTGAAATGAGTCCTGTAGTTTTTGTGTGAAAACAATACAAACATACATACAAAAATACAAATCTTTCCTCTTTATAATATTAGTATAGAAGTATAGATTTATACTTAATAACTAATATTAAACTCAAGGGGCGTGGCATACAAGAGGATAATTTCAAAGTGGCAGCGCGGCTGAGTTATGGACGGCGCGGCGCGTTGATAGCTAGTGACAATTTATACTACGTAATTGCTGCACTATAGATGCCGTTGCGCGGCGATGTTCAAGGCATTTAGGGACTATAATTTACTGTTGATCTAATGGTTTGGTGGTTTTTGTTGTTATAATAATAATTGAATTTAAATTATTTTGATATTTGGTTAATGGAGTCGATCGTGGTGCAGGGATATAAGCGTGCGACTCTGAATGTGACAGTTGTGGGTTCAATTCCCAATCGAGGAAATGAAATATTTAATATTTTCATTTTTTCGTTCTGGTAACGAGGTAAAGCGCGGCGTTAAGTTCTGCTACTCAACACGCAATGTTTCAATAGTTCGGCAGGGCACGAAAGTGTCTTAATGGGAACAGAGTTTTTTTAACATTAAGTTTCCAGATTTCCTCTTCCTTACCTTGGAAAAAAAACAAATATTAAATTGAAAATATTAAGTTAAATTATACTAAAGGAAAATTGCTCGACAAGTGTTTTACAATAGTACCTACTTACTATTCCGCATCGTTTGTCAATGACAAGAATAATTCATTCATCCAACACTTTGTATATTTAGTAACTCTTGTTATGTAGAGTAATGTAGGATAAAAAATATTTTTTATTTATGATTATGACAAAAAATTACTGCAATTTTATTGTATTCATTCATATTTTTTCTTCTCAGTTTTTGGAGCTATTCGTATCTTATCGTGCTTTAGTCAATTGTTGCTTATATTTTTATTAAGATTAATCATTGAGACCGTCGTGACGTAGGGTCACAAGCGTTTGGGTTTGTTTTCCACTCGGGAACGTTTCCACACGTTTTCATTTCTTCGCTCTGGTACCAAGGCAAAAGCGCAGCGTTGAATTCCGTCGCATTCAATGCGCAAAGCCTCGATAATTCTGTAGAATGTAGGGAAAATGTCTTAACACTGGGTTCCCTCTATCTGCCTTGCTAAATGCGGGATATATCCTGAAGCTGAAATAAAAAAGATTACTTAACTTTAATTGAAATTTCGTCCAGTTCATGCATCATCCTTTTTATTTGTGCACACATATTGGAAGCGAATGTTAAAATTTTCCTTATCGGCCATTTTATAGCCATTGCTAGGACATTGCCAAGTGTGTGTGTGTGTCTCCATATCAAGCCAGTTCGTTAAGTCGAAAATATTTTTGAATATATAATAGATATTTAAGGCTGACGTGGCACAGTCTCTGACTGTAAATGCGATGGGTGTGGGATCGATTTACCCTCGGGTGACTTAATTATTTTCATTGCTTTTTTGGTTTTGATACCAGAGAATGATATCAAAACCAAGACCGGAGTTGATATCCGCCACTTTACACAAAATGTTTGTAAAATTGGGGTGTGGGTTGAGGATGGAATATTTTATCACTAAGCTTTCTACATTGTCGTTACATACAGGAGAAAAAACCATTTCCCTAAATAAGAATCAAACCCACAACCATCATTTATACATTTACAAACACTTCAACCGCACTATAACTTAATTTTTATAAATATTAAAGAAATACCTTAGCAGATTTAAAAAATAATAAATCAGAGTATACCGCAAGTATTGGCAAGACTAACACTATAAATTTACTTAACCCAGACGTCGAACAATTTGCATATTGAATCCTGCCGCTTTATTTATACCTTTCTTGATAACATGGTGTTGTATCAAACATTTATATTATTACCAATGGTGAGATTTCTATATTACTTTAGCTAGCACGCTTTTACGTTATGAGTGGCGGAAATCAACGCCGCACTTTGTCATATTACTAGACCAAAAATATTAATATAATTCATTCCAACGAGTGAAAATCGAACTCACAACTGCGCGTTTACAATCACACGACGTGCCGCCCCGCTAGGACGGCCTCTATGTGAGCAGGTAGAAAGTGATTCAAATCTATGAAAGAGGAGAGTGAATTTAAAAAAAAAATAAAAATTAAATTAGCTTCACGCTGTGTCCCGCACACAGCAGGGTAGGCAGAGGGAACCAGATAGTGGGGAACGGAGTGTCTTAAACACTCCGTTCTCCACTTTCTGCCGAATTTTGGAGGCATTGCGTGTTGAGTGGCAGGACGCAACGCCGCGCTTCGCCTCGACACCAGAGCGAAGAAATGGAAATATAAATTTAAGTAAATATTTCATCTCCTCGAGTGGGGATCGAACCCACAACGAGTTGGTTTTACAGTCACACTTTGTGCCACTGTGCCACGACTGGCCTCTTTTTACTCCATAAATAATATTTGGAAAACGTATAGGAATCAGAATGCAGCAGGACTCGTCGCGCATAAAAATTTAGTAACCAGAGAGCTTGGAGGCTAACAAAACGGACGGTTTAAATTGTTATTCGTTTTTTTTGGCAAATTTTCGTGGCATTGTGTGTGAAGTGGTGGAACTCAGTGCCGTACTTTACCTCTAAAATATTAATAAATAATAATTCATTTATCTAAGTGAGACTCTAAGCCAAAACCGTCGCGTTTACACTCTTAGGCTTATGCCACGATGACCTCAATACGCAATATTTTTCTATCTTTAGTGTGGAATAACAGCCATGTGGAAAAAAAGTAGTTAGTTTTTTGCGTATAGGAAATAAATCTAGTAAGCACCCAAACAAGTATTTAGTACAAATTAGCGTTTTAATATAGGTTTATAAACTTTTCCAGATGTTCAATTAGGCAAGACAGTTTGATTTCGAACGTAAAGTTTCGAACTAAATTAGTTAGTGAAATGGCCTGAGTATTGATTGCTGCTCAGTTCAGCTTGAGCTTCCAGACTAATATTTGAGAATATTTGCATACTTTGAACCACTGTGGTGTAGTTAAAACGTGGATAGTTTAACTAGTTTACAATAGTTGTGGGTTCAATATGACAGAGGTTTGTTTATATTTAAGCGAGCACTTACCTGCGGCTTCGCCAGCTTGGCCAAATGAAAGTAATGTAGAGTTATGTATGACACATTCTAAGAGCATGAGGTAACTCTGACCGTAGAAGACAACGTAGTATTGTTTATTCAACGTAATATACTTTCTTTCAGCCATGATTTTAAGGCCAGTCGTGATGTACGGGCACAAGCGTCGATTGTAAACACAACAGGTTGTGGGTTTGAGTCTCGTTCGAGGAGATGAAATATTTAATATTTTCATTTCCTCTTCTGGTAACGAGGCAAACACGGTGTTGAGTTCCGCCACTCAACATGTAAGGCCCCCCGACGGTAAGTGGGGAACAAAAGTGATCTAATGGGACCGGAGTATTTTAAGACTATGTAGTTTTCTGCCTACCCCCACTATGTGCAGGATACAACGTGAAGCTAACTATAAAATACTCTCTCTTTTTACATTTTTAAACAGTTATTCCACACTTAGAAAAGAAAAATACTTTTTAGAATACAAATCAAATTCCGCTATGTTCAAATTTTAAAATGTTTTCTGAAAAGTGTTACCCTCTTTATTACCCTCTTTTCGTTGTCAACGGACCAGTGATTCCTGAGATTATTACGTTTAACCTAACAAAATCTTCAACAAAATTAATATGTAGGGGAGAGGGGGGCACATTCGAACGATTTTTAAACTTTGTGTCATATCTAAAAATTCTACAGTTTTTAACTTCTTTACTATTTCACAATGCTTAATCCAACTATTATGCCACAAAATCGTAGCATCATATGTAGAAAAATATATAAGCTAAAGGTGCAATATCAACTTTAGTAGCAGTAGTCAAATGTTCAAAGCTGCCTCCCTTCCGGGGTAGCTTTGAACATATATGGGGCAGTTTTGAACTATCATCGAATTCAATGAAATTAAAAGGCTTATCAAACTTTTAAGTAATTTTATTAATAAACTTAACATTAGAAACGATGGAGATCAAATATCAGTACCATGTTAACTTAAAAAAATAATATACCTAGTTTAATATTGCGATTGTACTAGTACTAGTGTTAAATAACTTTAATATTATTAATAGACTTTAAAAAACGAACAAACAAAAAAGTAGCTTTGGCTTCCTAGAAGTAATTAACATTATGGGATCAATCATAGAATAAATCTAATATTATGAAAATAAAACAAAATATTTTTTAAATAAACAGCTTACTACCCTAATTTGAACTTAGAAAAATTAAATTTAAAGGAAAACATGGATGTAGTACGTGACGTAACCAGCAACTGAAATTGGGGGAAGTAGTCTACGTAAGAAATAAAAATCAGCTTCACGTTTTATCCCGCACACAGCACGGTAGGCAGAGGGAACCTAGTGTTAAGACACTCCGTTCCCCACTTTCTACCGAATTCTTGAGGCATAGCGTGTTGAGCGGCAGAACTCAACGCCGCGCTTAGCCTCGACACCAGAACGAAGAAATGGAAATATAAATTTAAGTAATTATTTCATCTTCTCGAGTGGGGATCGAACCCACAACTAGTCGGTTTTACAGTCACACTTCGTGCCACTGCGCCACTTTCGCGGTATTTTTTACATATAATAATATTCAAAACTGCCCCCCTCATTTTGTTCAAAGCTGCCTCAGTGGTATTTGAAAATTTCCAAACGTTTTTTTTTCAAGTAAAAGTTTAAAAATTGTAGTAATTTCTAGTTTATTGCATGATATATGAAACATTCTAACTAAAAGAGGAAAAAATAAAACCATATACCTTGAATTGGATTCCTGCGATCCTTACGCGTTTATTTAAAAATGCATAAAATTTTACTCAAAATCAAACACTCCTCGTAACTCAACTACTGGCTCTCATATATCAGCGATGACAAGTGACATGTGTGCAGGTTAGTGCTGCCACTACTCAAAAAAAATCTACCAAAATTTCATTTTAAAATAGCTCTGTTAACACATATTTTCAAAGGTGCCCCTGTTCTAAGCTACCCCCTCTCCCCTACTAATACAATATTAGTATATATTAATATATACTAATGGTGACGAAATTAGGAAGCTTTTGAATAAAGTTATACTTTAAAACAAAGAAAAAGTGTGACTAAAATAGGTACAAAAGAATTATATATATTTAATAAGACTAGTTTTTAACTGCGACTTCACCTACCTGTGGTTTGCCTTACTCAATAAATCGACCATTCAACATAAAAAAATATTTTTTCTAATCGAACCAGTAGTTCCTGAGATTAGCGGGTTCAATCAAACAAACTTTTCAGATTTATAAGTATAGTATCTATCTGAACACACACCTAGACAGTGAGCTTTGAATTAAACATAGCACACGATATACATAATATAATAAAGTCGTCTCTCGTACCACACATGTCACGATCACATCACAAGATTACCTCACTTATTATTTTAAGTGAAATGAGGTAAATTTAATAATTTTAGTGTTAGATATTCTCTTAGGAGTATTTTCGTGCTTATAATTTATAGTAACGCTGTGGAGACGTGTTCTAATCCTATTAGATGGAGTATATTATTGTAATACACATATTGATATTATGTTAATTAATATACTGAGGCCGCCGTGGTGCCCGCTACGGTTTTGAGCTTGATTCCCACTAGAGGGAATAAATTATTTTCATATCCTAGTTCTGTTGAGAAGACAAAACGTGGAGTTGAGTTCTGTCACTCAACACGCAATGTCTCGAAAGTTGAGCGTGAGGAATGGAGTGTCTTAACATTGTTTCTTTTGCCCTGCTATATGCGAGATACAGCATAAAGTTAAAAGAAAAAAATAGAAATGTCTTAAAACCACATACCTGTTTAGAAAATATTCTAAAGAGGATACTGGAAAATTGTTTTCTTACTAATGAGTAAGAAATCAATTTTCCAGTATCCTCTTTGGATATCGAACAAGTTAGTTTCGCTTAGTTGTTACTGACTTTGCTAATGCAACGATCGTTAACGATAGTCTATCCCTTATGTCTATGAAGTTCGATAACAAAATTATTTTAGATTGACATATATGTATAGAATAGCAGGTACTAACGAGGTTGACAGAAGTGAGAAAGGCGAAGAAAGTGGTCAGGAGGTTCAGGTAAGTTAAACATTTAGCACAAAAAAGATTTATGAAAGAAATGTGAGCGGTAAGAGAGATCTTTTACCGCTCATGATAGTTTACCTCGACTTGGTAAATTAAAACTGGGTCCTGCTATCTCACCAGGCAATGAGTTTAAAGGAATAAAAAGAGTGTCTTTATAAATGTACTGTAGGAGTAAGTTACGAGAAAATTATAATTACTTGAGTGAGTACAAGTATTTGAAAATGATTAAGGAATATATTAAAACATACACAAGAAAAATCTGATTCAAATTGGTCTAAATGATAAGAAAACGTAGAGGGTACCAACACAGATATAAAGGAATTATACATTTATATTCGTAAGCTTCGCACTTGTGTATATATATATATATATATATATATAATATAACAAAGTCGTCTCTAGTACTATAATACATAAATCACGATTACATCAAAAGATTAACACGCTTGTTATTTTAAGTGAAATGAACTAAAATTTATAATTTTAGTGTAAATAATCTCTTAGGAGTATTTTTGAATTTATAATTTGTAGTAACGAAGTGGAGACGTGTTTGAATGATAGGTGGTTGCGTGTTCTAATCCTACTATGTGGGAATGCTTAATGTAAAACACATATTGATATAATGTTCATTGATATATTGAGGCCATCGTGGTACCCGCTACGGTTTTGAATACGATTCCCACTTGGGGGAACAAATTATTTTAATTTTCTAGCTCCCGTGAGAAGACAAAGCGTGGCGTTGCGCTCCGCTCATCGCGCAATGTCTCGAATGCTGAGTAAAGCGTGGGGAATGGAGTGTCTTAACACTGTTTCATTAACCCTGCTATATAAGATATACAGCGTGAGAAAAAAAGCTTATAATATTCACTTAAAACAGATATGTGATCTGTTTACAACATAAGTAAGAATTCTGTTTTCCAGTTTCCCCTTTGGATGTCGTAAAAGTTTCGCTTAGTTCTTACTGACTTTGCCAATGCAACGACCGTTAACGATAGTCTATCCTATATTTAGTATATGAAGTTTGGTAACAAAATCTGGAGGAGGGTTACGTAGAAAGTAAGAGGTCTCCTCGGATGGCATATACGAAGAGGTGGATGACAGACGAGGCGAGAGGTATGCAGAAACAATGTAGTTCTTTGTATCTACCCTGTTTGGGATACAGTGACAAGCTAAACTATCTTAACTTTTTTTTCAATTAATATTTTTATAGTATTACATAATTTACTCCACAATTTCTAACGAAATCACCCACATTTTTCCTTCATTTACAACATTATTACTTAAAAATGCTTTAATAGACTCCGTAAACGTCCGCATAGCTCTAGCATAGTTTTAAATGAATTACACTGCAATGAAAATATCTTCCCTAGGTCCGTTCTTAATTAACTTACCTTTGGTCTGGAATTTGATACTTCATCGGTGTAACTTACTTCTATACTGTCTACAATAATAAAATTATAAATATTGTTAGAAATCGGAAGTGGTTAACGTTTTTAAAAAAAACACGATAAAAACACATCGTCTATATGATTCTGAACTATTTTGAAAGAGATACTATGTAATTGCAATAAGTGATATGTATCACCTACTAACAATACTTCATACTAGTTTCCTTCCAATAAGGGCCGTTGCCTACAAGCAACTGCCCCCGATTGACATAATTCCACTGCCTTTATAGTTATTTTCCACCTAAATATACCCTCTTTTACACGAGTACGCTAACACGGCCTCTGCTGACGGGCAATCGTCCTCGCGCCTGCTCAAACCTGCCGCCGGGAGCGGCATAACCTCTAATTTACACAACCTCTAATTGTGGAAATAATTTTTATTTTTATTAAGTACATGTATCTGTATAGTACATGTGTCTTTTCTTAGTCCCATCTTAAACACGGATTTATACAGATCTTTTTCAGATCACTCTGACGCTCAGTTTAGAGACTAACACTGATCTTTTCCTAATCACCCCGTACCGTCAGCTACATGACGTAAATTTATAAATACGGAGGTGTAACCAAGTCACCTCGACGCCCGTTATTTAACGAGTTTAACACGAGTCTTTTCTGGGTCACCACAAACATGCACATACATGCACACAATAACTTAATTTTACAAATAAAAAATTCGAATTCAATAAGGAGTCAAAATTATAAAAATTGTAAAGTGTGGTTAACTTACTCTCAAAACATCATGCACAGATCTGTATTTTTGCTCGGTCTAACCTGACACTTGCTTATTATTCGTCCTCGATTCGATCCATTTTTCGAGTTTTTATGAAACCACAATAAAATTACTAAAACAATAAAATTGTAAGTAAAGTAGTCCTTCTATAATTTTTCCTTTTATAATTTTAATCTTTACAATATGAAACTTTCAATCCAAATTACCAATTGGGCGAAGATACACATACACAAAGATATGAAAACTTCATGCGTATCCCACTTCTGATGTTAGAAATCGGAAGTAGTTAACGTTTTTAAAAAAACACGATAAAAACACATATCATCTATATGATTCTAAACTATTTTGAAACAGATACTATGTAATTGCAATAAGTGATATGTATCACCTACTAATAATACTTCACACTAGTTTCCTTCCAATAAGGGCCGTTGCCTACAAGCAACTGCCCCCGATTGACATAATTCACTGCTTTTATAGTTATTTTCCACCTAAATCTATCCTCTTTTATACGAGTACGCTAACAATATTATATTTTTTTTTGCTCTGGTAACAAGGCTAAGCAGCATTGAGACTGAATGCAATACAACTCCAGAATTCGTCGAAAAATGGTATAAATGTAAATAGAAACGAAGTGTCTTAACACTAGGTTCCCAGATTCCCTCTGCCTACCTTGCTACATCATGAAGCTGAAAAAAAAGATATATATTTAATTTTTAGAACGTCAAATATTTTACCACCAGTTCACTAACTGAGAAGAATTGGCGCAAGAAACTCAACGGGACTTTTTTAAAAATCAATTATTTACAAATTATTATTCACAGTTTTAACACCGCACTTGTGTAACCAACAGAAAAGTGGTGTAATCGTATAAAATTCATAGAAGTAAGGAAAATTTTAATAAAAACTTTTTGCTTCTACCCTCAAGATGCTCACCACGTGCGCTAAGCGTTCTACAAATATTGAGTTCGACTGACATTTCGCTCGAGATAGAATCTTATGAATATTTGATAATATTTGCTTTATCAATAATACCTTTATAAGAGAAGCAGGAAATGTTCTTGAATTTTGTTTAACACTACATATGGTTGATGTTTGTTGACTGTAAATTTAATTTAGGTTACCTCCTTTCCTTGTTTTGTTAATTTATTTCAGTTTCACGCTGTACCCCGCATATAGCATAGTAGACAGACAATGGTAGTTCTATATTTTCTACCAGAAATCAAGACATTGAGTGTTAAATGGCGGAACTTAACACTTACAGGTAAACAAACTGTACAATAATATAACTAAATTATCATTCTATGGTTTGATTAATTCAAATCACCTCGTATTGTGCGACGGAATTCAACACTGCGATTTGTCTTAACATAGTACATAACATAATAATCATAACGACTAACACTTACATCCCCACAATATCCAACATTTCACACAAAATTAAATATTAATTTCAATTACACAACATGTCTATATAATTCAATTGAATGTTACGTATAAATCAATTAGTGCTACCGTACGTCCGTGTATCATGCGCTAAAGAGGCCGTCGCTTGTTCCTTACTAATTGATTTGGATATACTAAGATCCCTAGATAGTGTTAACGTTACATTACAATTTATAGTAGTGATTTGTTAATTATGTCTTTTTTATTTGTAATAGTGGTTTTATTCAAGAGTAAGCGGAGAATGGAGAGTTTATCACTAGGTTGTTTCTGCCTATCCTATAGCGGGATCATGTGTGAAGACGGTAAAAAATGTTTTGTGTTAAATTGAACTGTCTGTTCATGTTAAAACGGTATAATGATTATAAAGTTTTTTTTCAATTCACTCTGTGTCTCGTATGTAGCATTATTAGGTAGATTATTAGGAAGAGAACCTGGGAACCTAGTGACCAGACACGTTCATTTCCCACTTACCGTCGAAATCTCTAGGCAATGCGTGTTGAAATGCGGAGTTGAGTTGTCATAAATGACATAACCAGAACATAAATATAACTGTAAAAGATAGTAAAAACCAACAAAAAAAACACAATTGCTCTCACAAAGCTCCTAATAACTTCACTTCGCGTGAGACGCGCGGAGCTTTTTTAAGAACTCAAGGATTCATCTCGAGTCAAAGTCGACTTCAATGAGGAATCGTTATAACTGTGCATATTTTTTCTACTTTTTATGCTAACGGTATTTTAATATTTATCGCTTTTTAATCTCACAACGCAAACACGTGTCTTTGAATGTCTGTCTAAGGCATCGTAGCTCATAAACGGTTGGACTAATTTTGATATAGTTTGTTTTTGTTTTAAAAGTGACTTAATTGAGATTATTCTTAGCTTTTTCTTCTTCAAGAAAATGAATATTATCAGCATTTCTAGCAATTTTTTTTTGCAATATTTTGTGTCATGAAAATTTTATTTTTTTCTGATTACTGTCGATATAACGGTTATTTATCAGGTTTTCTTTTGGTTCACTCTGCATCCAGCATACAGATTTTAATAAAAAAGTATATTTAAATTCCTACCTACGTCAGTTATCGTTCATAATGAACTCTTGTTATATTTGCATTTTTAAATCATAGAGATATTTCTCTGAGTAACAAAGAAAAAGATTATATTTCATTATTCATTCTTCAACCTTTCTGCGATCATGGTGTGCTTTTGGAACACAATTGTATTTGAAAAAGAATATAATGTTTTTATTTAACTACAATTGTAGGAATCTAGGTTTATTATAAAATTTTATATTTTTTTAGCTTCACATTGTATTCTGCATATAGCTGGGAACCTGGGTTCCCAATTTGAGTAACTATTTGCCATTAAAATATTTCCGTTCCATACTTTTCGTCGAATTTTTGAGGCATTGCGTGCTGAGCGACACTCAACGCCACACTTTGTCTTGTTACCGGAGCGAGGAAATAAAAACATTAAATATGTGAAATATCATTCACGTGGGAATCGAAATCACAACCGTCGCGTTTTCAGCCGCCCGCTTTTGCAGGGGCACAAGCAATTGCGCAGGGGCGCCATAACGTCCTCATTATATATTTTATTCATAACAAAATATAGCGAAATAGGGAGAGGAAACCTAGTAAAAACTTCATTCACCTCGCACCAATCAATTTTCGAATCATTCCATGTTGTGTCGTAGAACTGAACACCTGGCTTCATTTTTTAACCAGAGCGAGAGAAATGAGGACCCCCCGGAGGGCATGTATGAAGAGGTTGATGACAGTGGACGAGGCGAAAGAGGTATGTAGAGACCGTAGCGTTCGGCGCTCCGTTCTCTCTGACTACCCCGCTAGGGATAAAGCGTGAAGTTAGTAGTAGTAGTAGTAGCGAGAGAAATGAAAATAATTTATTCTCCGATGAGTCTCTACCAACAAAAAGAAAAAAACTAAAGACACTCGGAACATATTAATTATAGCATTAAAATATAATATTACCACATTTTTCCGTTCTAAATGACTTACGCAGGTGAATGCAATGAATGTTAATTGAAATGCTTCTACCTCTTAAATACCGACGGCCGACGCCGGATTTGAACGTGGTACATAAAAGATTTAATGTAGGCAATTATTTTATACAACCCTAATGATAATTAAAAGGTACTCATTTATCAGTATTTTTTTTTTAAATTGTCGTTTTTGTTTTTTTATTTAGATTCTAACGACCCGCTCGGCGGCCGCACTTGAAATATATAAGTTTTATACTGACCTGAATTAATTTCGTGTTCTAATAAAATTATAATTTTAAGCACATATAACGTTGGAAATGAAAGATTCAGCCAATTAAATTATTTTCTACCAATTTTGTCGAAAAAAATATTTTAAAGTGATTTAATTTTTTTTATGAGCCGATTTTAATAAAAAGAACACTAAATGTTAAGGCAAGTTTTCCAAAATACAATACAAAAAAATGCATTTAAATTGGCTAAGCCGTTTCGGGGCGTCCACAAGCGTATAGACAAATAGACAAACGAAACGAAAATTTATGGAAAGAGTCTATCCCGATAAGTATAGCAAAGGTGCACTGTCTTCTAATGAATTATTTTTAAGATGAATTAATTGCTTTTAAAGTAAAATAGCGACATATATATTTTTTTTGTCTTTTTTTGTTTTTCCTGTTCCAGCGAACCACGATTTTACAATCAAATATTATAATTAAAATTAAAAGCACATCGTTTACACTTCAGCCCACAAATAGAGACAACTTGAACGATCCATAATTTATTTTTGATTTTTATGTATACTTATTAAAGCATGTTTTTGTAATGTTTTTAAACTATTAATTTATATCAAAATACAGGCTAAGTAACAGGTAAAGATAATAGTAAAAAAAAATCACATTTTAAAATGCCCAATGAAAAACACAGGATTCGGGATGTAGTTTTATCATTACGCCGCTCTGGTAAAAAATAAAACACGGTATTAGTTTCCATACTCAACGCAATATCTCGAAATATTAGACAAAGCGTGGGGAAGGGAGCGTATTATAGCAATACTAGGTTCCCAGGTTCCGTCTGCTTACTCCGCTACATGCGGATACTGCATAAGACTAAGAAGAAGAAAAAGAAATACTTGTAAATTAAATATTTATATTTTTTAATTATGTTTGAAATTCTGATATTTTTACCAATTTTTTGGATTATAAATATATATAACTATTTTTTTATTATATATTACTTAATTAAATATCGTACAAATTTCGCCAGATACTTGGAACTTTATTTAGTTTTACGCTGTATCCCTAGTGAGTTAGTCAGAGAGAAAAGAGCGCCAGTCGCTACGGTCTTTGCAAGCGTCTTACCTTCTCTTATATTCCACGTAGCTATTTTACTACTTTCCACCGTTCTGGATGAAGCGTGTTGGGTGGCCGTCCCCAACGCCGCATTCGTCGCTTCTTGACTCACTGGCGAGGAAATAAGTATTATTGGCGAGGAATAAAATAATTATATTATAATCCCCAGTTTTATATCAAACCCATAATAAAACATTTACAATTATTGTCTGTACTTCGACGTACAGACAGTAATTGTAAATCTCTTCCAAAAAAATAGTTAAACTAAATACAGTAAATACATTTAAAATATAATATAAAAATATAATATTTCCACATTTTTCCGTTCTAAATGACTTACACAGGTGAATGCAATGAATGTTGAAATGCTTCTACATAACTCTAAATACCGACGGCCGCCGCGGGATTTGAACGTGGTACATAAAAGGTTTAATGTAGGCAATTATTTTGTACAATGATAATTAAAAGGTGCGCAATTTTTTTAGTAAGAAATACATTTAAAATGAAACTAAACTTGAAATACATAAGTTATACACTGAACTAAATTACTTCTACTATTTTAATAAAGTTATCATTTTAAAGACAATATGACAGTGGAAACTAAAGTTTCAGTCAATTCAATAAAAAAAATATTTAAAAATAAAATTAAATTAAATCAGCTTCACGCTGTATCCCGCACACAGCAGGGTAGGCAGAGGGAACCTAGTGTTAAGACACTCCGTTCCCCACTTTCTGCCAAATTCTGGAGGCTTTGCGTGTTGAGTGGCATAACTCAACGCCGAGTTTAGCCTCGACACCAGAGCGAAGAAATGGAAATATAAATTTAAGTAAATATTTCATCTTCTCGAGTGGGGATCGAACCCACAACCAGTCGGTTTTACAGTCACATTTCGTGCCGCTGCGCCACGACTGGCCTCAAAAATATTTTGCACCTATTTTGTCGAACGAAATACTTCAAAGTGATTTAACCTTTTTTATTAATGAACAGATTTTGAATCGAAATGTTAAGGAAAGTCGTTTCTGCGATTAGCGAAAACAACAACACAAACAGATAAACCGACAAACAAACAAATAAATATAAAAATAATTGATTTGGGTTCTATCACGTGCTTTTTTTATGTAGAGACAGCGATCAGTTACAATTCTCACGACTAAGCATCGAACTTATACACATCATCATCATCTCGAACAACGCCAAAGGGATTTTCTTTTAATATCTTCTTACATTAGCAATTGAAGCCGCAACTACCTTTATCTTACTAGCTTTCGATAAATAATTGTTAAATCATTTTACCTATATATATATACATCCTATATTAATATTATTAATCTTTGGAATTTGTTTGGTTGAATGCGTTGATCTCCGGAGTCAGGCTATATTATATCAAATCACGGACGAAGCAACAGGTAAAACATATTATAATATTAAAAAAAACACATTTTAAATGTCCAATGAAAAACGCTGGACTGTAGATTGTAGATTTAATCACTTAAACATTGCTCTCAAGGAAATTAACAGCCGTAGATCAAACAGGCAGTAGTTTACAGCTTCCGTTTCATTTGATACCGGCTCTGATTACACGTTTTATGTTGCTTTATTTTCATTTTAACTTTAATTTTAACATTAAGAGTGAGTCGTATCGCGGCGGTTATGGGTTCGATGTCCACTCGAGGTTATGAAGTATTTTTATTACGCTCTGGGAAAAAAATAAAGTACGATGTTAGTTTCTACTCAATGCAATGTCTTAAACAATTAGACAGAGGGTGGGGAAGGGAGTGTGTTAACATTAGGTCCCCAGGTTCTGCTTGCTTACTCCGCTAAAAAAAGGAATATTGAATATAATTTAAATATTTTATTTCGCTAAGAATCATTTATGAAATTCTGTTTCCGAAATATTTTTTCCTTTTTTTTAATTTTATATTTTATAAAATTACCTACACAACGTTGTATACATATTAGGTTAGTAATCAATTTAAAAGTGAACAACAACTATTACTGTATTAAATAAATATGTATTGCTATTTCTTATTACTTCATAAATATCGTCAAAATTTCAGCAGTAATTTGAAAATTGATATTTATTTATTTAGTTTTACGCTATATCCGCAGGTAGCCAGAGAGAGCGTTAAACGCTATGATCTCAACTAACGTTCAAATCTCCTATATATTATACTCCACATAGCTATTTATAGGTCCGCCCTCCACTTTCCACCGTTCCGGACATGGCGAGTTGGGTGGCGGTCAACTACGTCGCTTTCATCGCTACTTGACTCACTCGCGAGGAATTAAATATTATCCTTATATTTGTTAAATATAGAAAACAGACCAACGCATACTTATTTTTTACTTTAGAAAAATATTTTTATATTTTGTAATAATAAAACAACTCTTAGAGTAAAAATTTACATAGAAATTTCTATTTTTCACGCTACTACGCACAGCTTTTACACAAAACCCGCTATTATTCTATTTTCCATACAAATAATATACTAGCGACCCACTTGCGGCTTCGCCCACTTAAACTTACTTTTATATTATAGCTGTAGTGAATATTATCTTTTATTAAAATTAATTCATAATTATAATAATTGCTAAAACTATTTTATTCTATATTTACATTATATTCTTACACTGCATTCTATTTTCAAATTTGCTTAAAACTAAAGTTAATATTTATATTTATTATAATTCACCGCACGCAGCGCATTCGCAAGATAAACTTGTTTCGAGTTTTTTTGCTGTGCGTGACGTAGCCTGCTTGCTAGCTACGAGTAAAGAGTCGGCTACTATCGCTTGCGACGTTCACTTGTTTAAATATTGTACTCATTGCTTATATTCAACTTTAAGCCTTATCTTCTTGGTAATACGTATCTGTTTCGCTTATCTATTTCTTTTACTATTTCTTTAAAATTCTTTCTTTCCTTCTGTGAATGTGTAAAATTATTCTCTTTGTATATCTTATTAAGTGTTAAATAAATTTGGACTATTTTTCCACAATATTCTGGAACTTTAATTTCATTCCATAATTAAAAATATAAAATATTATTAAATAGCGTATTTCACTAAAAACCGCTATATAGCTAATTTATACATCATATTTCCATAAATTGTAGCATATTTGGTATTCTGCCACTTTCGTTGCCCAATTTTCACTTAATTCTGGAGGCATTGCATCTTGACAGGCAAAGTTTAACACCGCGCTTTGACTCATTACCAGAGAGAGGAAATGAAAATATTAAATGCTTCATTCAAGCTCGGTTAGGAATTCAACCCACAACCTGTTGCGTTTATAGTTTCGTACGCCTTCGCCACGACTGGAGTTAAGCAAAATAAGAGTTCATAAAAAAATATATACCGTGCAGCCCGTCGTGGTGCAATGGCATAGCGTGTGACTGTATAGCGACGGTTGGGAGTTCAATTTCTAGTCGAGGAGATGAATTATTTTCATCAATCAAGTGAAAGTATCTAAGCTATATACATGCAACTCATTCCATTATTACTTCCTTTTGGTCTCAGCGTGATGAATCCTTTGATAATTTGGCTGCCTAATAAAATATACCACTTTATCTATTTGAACGAGTAGTTCCTGAGATTAGAGAATTCAAATAAGCCCTTCAGTTACTTTAGTACTATTAAATGAAATACAAATTAAATTTCACAATTTCTCCACTAAAGGTATCAATTAAAAAAAATATTAAACATTTTTTTTAGAAATATTAGTAAATAAATATTTTAGTTGCACAAACTTAAAACTTGTAATAACATAACAATTCTACTAAAGACAATGGTTGCATGGCTGAATGAAACAACGGCCAGTGTAGATTATACTCGTAGAGTTACGGGCAAATTGTATGGAAGATGCTGGACTTTATGGCTATGTATATATATATATATATATATATATATATATATATATATATATATATATATATATATATACACATACATATGTAAGCAGTCTACATATGTAAGCAGATAGAAAGACCGTCCTGGCGTAGTGGGAAAGCGTCACTCCAAACGTGATTGTTGCCAGTTAGGTCACCTGGGGAAATGATTTTATTTTAAAATACTTTTAGTTTCTCTTTCTTGTAGACGAAATGTCGCGTTAAATTTTGTCGTAGAATACGCAATGTCTTGAAAGTTGAGCGGGAAATGGGGAACAGGATGTCTTAACTCTAAGTTCCCATAGTCTACTCTACTATATACAGGATTCAGTATGAATATTAATATACTATAGCAGTGAACTTTTGCATCCATCTATTCATCTTAAAGACTACGTACTGACATTTTTTCATAATTTTGATAATGGATTTTATAATAAACGAAGTTGCGGGCGACTATTTATATTTATAATAGTATTTAATAAAAAAAACTATAAATTGAGACACATATATTAAAAAAAACCTAATATGATTAGAAAAATTCCACACGCATATTTTGGGGCAACGAATATACTGAACGAGAGTTAAATTTTTAATTTTAGCCTTCATATTATTTAGTGTGACGAGAGACCCGAGAGTTGTGTGTTAAAAGGGCCGTTTTATGGTCTCGTTACGAAAATTCAGGTCATTACGTATTCGAGACCCGATCGGGTCACTGTTATGTGGGAAAAATTTACTGTATGCATACCTCTATAGAACATATATACATATATTATGACATTAGAGACTCGTATGGAGTCTATTATTTATGATTGAATATTTTCGAATACATGGTGGCTATACTAAAAAGTAGATTTATTTCATTCTTTCTTAATACTTGGTTGGTTATACTTTTTAATGATTACGAAAATAATTTTAATATTATGAAGTATGGGTCAACGCGGAAATCGCGGGATAGAAATCAATAATTCTTTTATTGTCGGTTAGTCCATATATAGAGGGGAGCTATAGGCTATGTTTCATCACTCTACACGTAGTTAGAGCTTCTCTCTCGCAACTAGAACTCAACTTCCGCACTTAGAACATCTAATTATTTCTATTTGATAAAAGGGACGAAGCCGTATGTAAAATTATCAATTTCCGCCCAATTTGAATTCAACAACTTTACAGTAACAACAACTTTATACATAATATTTTTGTACAACAACATTTAATACAAAAATCAAACGACGTGAGTATTAAACTGCTTTAGAACGAATCGTTCTTAAAAATCAACCAACCGTACATCTATTATTACTCTTTACCACCAATGGCGGTATGAATAAAAAAAAAACTTTTTGTAAAATACCCACATTTTTATGTGAATAAATATTTTTTAGTCAAACAAATGAAGCGTTGAGTTCAAACTTATTTTAACAATTTTGTTTAACTTTGTTCCTCGTCCTTTGGGATCGATTCGCTTTACAGCGTTAGAGATTTGACGGTTGGAAAGTTAGTTCATAATTATATATTATAATTTTTTTCTATTATATAATAACTCAGCTTAGCAGTGCCCCTTGGGACTGTTGTTGCAATGAAACTGTCTTTTTGTCGTTTCCTCTCTGTACGCTCAATTTTCGAGACATTGCGTGTTGAGTGGTGAAACTGTATATTAGACCTTGATAATGTAAACAATTCATTACCCAGAAAGGGAATCGAACTCACACTCGTTATGTTCACAGTCAGTGTGTTCTGCAATATAGAACGTCAATAAATTTCGACAAAATCCCACACCGAAACCGAAAGGCTAAAATTTCTAATTTCAACGTATATAATTGACGTTTTGGAACCAAAACGATTAATCGAGTAAAGGATCCGACTCGAATAATGTCTACCCCTCACTACCTTTGTAATAGCTTCTGAGGCTGTCATTCTAAAACGGTATTACGAGGTAATCTGTAGTTGTCTGCCGATAATTAGAGGGACGGCCCTTTTGCCTATTTTAGGCATACATTTTATTTCTAAGTAGTTTTGTTGGAATTTAAATGTGGATATTTAAAATAGATTATTTAGCTTAACATAATGTTTGAGGCCAGTCGTGGTGCAGAGGTACAAGCATGTGAATGTAAACGCGACAGGTTGTGGGTTCGATTCCAACCCAAGAAAAGGAAAAAAATAATATTTTCGAATGAAATATTTAATATTAATGAGAACGAAGTGACGCCGTGTGAATGTAAACGCTATAGATGTAAGTTCGATACTTACTTGGATTAGTATAATTTGATTATTATAATTTAAAATAATTTTATTATTATTCTAATGAAATCAGCTTTAAATATGAATTAAATAAGGTGTCCTGAAAACAATACATCAGCTTCGGAGCTACAAAGCCACACAACAACACAAGAACAGACATACAGGCAAACAACACTAATTACTACATACTATACTAAAATATGTATGTTAAACGATTTATTTTTTATTGTACATATCATAATGAATGGTACATTATCTTGTTGATTCAAGGATTTATTACCGATAGCGCTCGCTCCCGGCGCGTATATTATACATCTGTTCGGAAGTTCCTAAACCTAATAAATTTGCTGTAATTTAGGTCCGTGACTTTACTTGAACGAACAAAAATATTTCTAAATACCTACAGATTCCCCCAAGCTGGTATCGAATCTAAAACCATTGTTAATTAATTTTTCTGCCTCACGATGGCTATTTTCAAGTATTATATTCCGCATAATAGCAGGATAGATACAGGGAACCTAGCTCTAAATCTTTTACATACTTTCTGTCAATTGTTTGAGACATTGTGTGCTGAGTGACATACCACCAAACCAGAGCGAGGAAATGAAAATAGTCATCCCCTACGGAAATAGAATCGAACCGAGAAGTGTTACATTCTCAATCAAACATTGCACCATGACGGCCTCGATGGCCTTTCTCATTTATCAAAAATACAAATATACGTTACAGAATATTTGTAATTACATTTCACTCCGCCGAGAGTCTCAATACGTAATTAAATTTATAATTCCGTAGGAAAAGTTGCGATCCGTCCAGATTATTGGGGCAGAGCTCCAGAGGATGGTTTGTTTTTGCTTTGCCTCGATTATATTATTTATGTTTTAAATTATTCACAGATCTTACAATGGTTGAGGCAATATTTGAGGGAAGTTGCTGTGTGTACTCGCGATGATTGCTGGTTCAATTTTTATTTGGGAGAATGCTAAATTAAATTAGTTTTATGTTTTATATAGGATGGGCAGGGACAAAGAGCATAGTTGTCAAGACACTCCAATCCCTAATTTCCGCCTTACTTCGGATAGATTAGCATCTTGAGTAGCGGAACTCAATTCGGCCAGTAGGAATAGAGCCCACCAAAAAATTCCACAACAAGATTTGAAACATTACGTGTTGAGTAGTGGAACTCAATACTGCGCTCTCTCTTGATATCTAGTATCAAGAGAAAGAAAATTAAAATAATTCATTCCATCGAGTGGGAATCAAACCCACAACCGTCGCGTTTACAGTCAAAGGCCGTACATTGTACACGAGAACAACTTTTCATCACTAAACTTTCATACTCCCTCCCATAATATGAATATCGATATGAGGCCTTAGTCATTTTTTGTCGTTATAAATAAGATTTTTTTTCAAATTTCTGCTTTATATGTAATTTTTTTTTATACTGTTTGATATTCTTGAAATATAAAAATTTTTATATATTCATAGGGAAGTGTTGTCCGAGATATTTTTAGTGTTCCTTACCTCAAGATGAAGACTGAAACCTCTAGAGGATCTGTCTGTCTGTTCGTCGGTCAGGAACTTTTTTTTCAAGATCACGTGGAGATGTCAGACTTATATTAGTCGCATATACGATATACGAAAGATATGAGTGTTTATGCTTTGTTTTTGCTGCATTCATAAAAATCGCTATGTACTCAAAATCTATAGTGTTATCCATTGTCTTACAATGAATTTTAAAATTACAAGACATGAAGTTTGGCAACAAATAAGAAATTACAAAAAAGCTTATAGGGTCATCCAAAAATTTGAAGTTTTTAAGTATATTATAAGAATAAAAAACCATTGAAAATGTATCCTAAAATTGGTATCAAATCCTCGTTGAGCGAATTCGATTCGCATTTGACAGGTTTTTTTATAGGTATATATATNATATATGCGGCTATTGATTGCATTGATTTAGAAGCTCAATTTTTGCTGTTCTTCAAGGGACCATAGACCTAAATATTTTATAATATTTTGATTTTGATATCTCCACGGATTGAGATAAAAGGTTTTGCAGACAGATGAAAAACGAACTGATCGTATAAGGGTTCCGAGTTCCTTTCGAGGTAGGGAACCCTAAAAATATTGTATACATAAGTTCACATGATTTGTACGATCATAGCCTTAAGCAAATGTTCTAAGTCACTGTCAAAGCAAATGTTCTAAGTCAGTTTACTTTGTAACATAATGTTTTTGAGGCCGTCGTGGCGCCGTGGAAAGGCCACACTCGGGGTATAGATAATCAAAGCGTAGCGTTGAAATCTGCTAGATAACACACAATGTCTCGAAATTGGGTCAAAAACAGGGAACTAAGCACTAGGTTCCTACTCCAGATTGTTATTTTACAATATTTTTAATATACATAATTATGTATATTTTTTAGCTTCACACTGTATCCTGCACATAGCAAGGTAGACAGAGGGAATCTGGGAATCTAGTATTACGGCAGTCCGTTCTTATTATAATATTTCCCTTCCCCACCTATATACTTATGTATTATATACTAGACGTACCAGATGAAAGGTCTCTGGCTAAGCTAGGCTTGAATATCAGACCTCCAATTTTTGTACGAAACACTCGGTGGGCGAGGCCGAGTCACGCTTGTCCGGATTTTTTTCACATGTAGCAGGGCAGAGGGATCCTGGGAACCTAGTGTTAACATACTGCGTTTCCATTGAAACATTTCTGTTCCCAACTTTCCGCCGAATTCTGGAGGCATTACTAACTATGAATTTTGAATTCTATTTGAAAGTGTTTCTCGTTTATTTCCTTATTAATTCTTCTAAGAAATATGCTCCTGCTTTGCGTGGGATACAGTGTGCAGGTAAAAAAAAGGTAAAATAAAAATTATACTTAATGTGGAAAGACTATATTATTTTCATTTCTTCGCTTGACGAGACACACGTGACGTTGAGTTAAGCCAGTTAGCACGCAATCTTTCGGTTTCAAATGGGAAGTACCTACCTACTTAACGTAGTGTTTTGACATTAGGCCTCTTCTGACTACAGACTACCTAAGAGAAAATACATAATTATGAGTCTGGTAGAGAACATTGTTTGATTGAACGCGATAATCTCAAGAAGTACTGGTTCAAATAGAATAAAACAGTATTGGATTGGATAGTCCATTAATTGATGACGACTCCAGGCTATGTTACATTTCGTTGTTCGTTTCGATGTAACCCACTGCACTTTCGGTCTGAGTTACTACGAGCATTTAAAATGTATATGTCATATAAGAGGCCGTCATGGCTCAGAGGCACAAGCATGTGACTGTAAGCACGATGGTTGTGGATTCGATTCCCACCAAAGAGGATATAAATATCGAATATTTTTTTGCATTGAGTTCCACCTCCCAAGACGCAATGCTTCAAGAATGCGATGGAAAGTTAAGTTAGGTTAAAAGTTCCTTATATGTGCGGGATACAGCGTGAAACTAAAAAAATGTCATACACAACTATTTTATATCTGACTAAAGTGGCAAACCCACGTGTAAAAACTGGTATAAAAATGAAATAAAATGTTATTACTATTGTCTATTTGTAAATCCGCGTTTCAACTGAAAACAGGGCGTACAAAATATTTATCGTCTCTATATACGTAGGCTGTTAGGTAATCTTTTTATTGTGTATATACAATAGAGATTTGTGTAATAGAAAATGTTATTTTTATTCTATAGTCTAGTATAAAATACATAATCTGTTGATTTTTTAGAGTTCCGTATTTATCAAAGAAAGTAACAGACCCTTTAGATTAGGGTCACTTTGTTGTTCACCTGTCAGTCTGTGAAGATAATTTATCTCCAGAACGCTCATAGTTGTTAAGCTGCAAGTCATAGCAGATATTCAGGTCTACGGTCTCTTGGAGCTTAGAAAAAAATCAAGGTTCTACGAGTCAGTCTCGACGGCCTTAAGTGGCGCAGGGGCACAACGTCTCCTCGGAGTGTATTAACATTATGTTTTTTCTGCCTACCTTATATGCTGGATACAGCCGGCTTAGAACATCACGTTCAGGAAAGCATCTTAATTAACAACACTCCATTTTTACTTTCACAACAAATTAAACGACAAAAGAAATCAAAATATACTCATAGATAGGTAATGGACCCGTCGAAATGTGAAAGATATTATGAAAATGGTATTTTTATTTTAGGATCGTGTACAGAAGAATTAATAGTCCATTAAAATTTGCATACTACTTTATTATTATTGTCTTTTGTGAAATAATGCTTGAAACCGTTATTTTGTAATACAGGAAAGTACTTTGGATTGTTCTAAGTGTGGACAACTTATTTAACAGCACAAGTATGCAACTTTAAACGTGACAGGTTTTGGGTTCGGTTCCCACTCGAGGATTATTTCATTTTCTCGAATGTATCCCGCACATAGCAGGGAAGGTAGAGGGAACACGGAAGCCTAATGTTAAGATACCCCGTTCCCATTAATACTCTCCCGTTCCCCACTTGACTTGTGTTGAATGGCAGAACTCAACGCCGCGCTTTGCCTCGTTATTAGAGCGAAGAAATGAAATTATTTAATATTTAATCCTTCTGAATGGAAATTGAAGCCACAACCTGTCACCCTTATGATTACACGTTGGTGCGCCACGACTGGTCTCATTACTTTATTCTAAGTAATATTATTTATAGTTCGTGATACCTGCAATATTCTACGAATAAGGCGTTATATATTTTCAAGGTTCACTCATTTCTATACAGAACCTAAAGCCTCGAACCACTTAATCTTTTTCAAGTCCATGACAGGCGTTGAAGTTTTTACTTCCTTTTGTTCTAGAAAAGAAAAATGATATTCTTTTCTATGTATGTATTTTTGTTTGTTTAGTTGTTGTTATATATGTGTAACGAAATCAAACACCTCGAGGCTTTTACAGAACTTATATTTCTTCGAGAGTGAACTACTATTAAGCTTGTACAATGTCTATCTTAAATTCTAATACAATATGTTATTCTAGAGGAGCTCTTTCTTCTTCCGCTCCAAGTCTAAAAGTATATCTCAAATTTTCCGACCACATAAAGCGTCATTTTATTAGTGTTCTCTGGTGACAGTTCTATAAACTTATTTTAAAAACATTTTTTTATTAAACAAAGAGGTGGATTTACATTTTTGTAATAAATTATTGCGAATATTAAAATTTAAAAATATAAAATCATTACATATGTAAAACATATATATTAAAAAGTTTATATAAAAAAATTGAGGCCGTCGATGCATAGCGATTGTAAAAGCGATGGTTGCGGGTTCGTTTCTAACGAGAATTAAGTAATTCTTAGCTCTGGCAAAGAGAATAAACGTGGCGTTGAGTTGCCCGTCTCAACACGCAGAAAGAATAAAGACAGAGAAAAGGAATGTCGTAATACTTGGTTTCCTTCTACCTATCCTATTATAAGCGAGATACAGCGTGAAGTAATCCCTTTACTCTTTAAAAAAGTTATTTTTACTTTTTTGTTACTTATACTGTAATAGTTACAAGGAAAACATTGTTAAAACTGGCGAACCACGGTTTACATTATGTTAGAAATGAGACTAATCAATCGTTGTATTTCTTTTCAAGTAACTTCAAAAAAGGAAGAGATTCTCAATTCACCTGAATATTTATTTTGTATGTTCTTGTCAATATGCCAAAATGTTCGCACAGGAATTATAACTAATTAAAGTTAAAGTTTTATATAGGACGACCAATACATACTCGTTCGAGAAGTCCTTTTCCATCACTTAAAATTGTAAAATAAATTATTTTTTGACAAAAAAAACCGTCTTTAAACAATCTTCTAAGAACTAAAAAATACATTTAGTTAATATTAAGTAAAACGTGCGTTGATTTTGTCAAACAAAAATAATTAAAGAAATATATATAATTTTAAAGTCAGTGTCAAGTTAATGCTACAACAACCTTATGTAATAAGGTTTTAATATGCTTCATATCAAATTACGAAGCCTGTTTGTCTTACTTGGCACCAATTTGAAAATTATAAATCTTTCTTTAATTATTTTTGTTTAACAAAATCAAAGTACAGTAATGTAACAGTATGGATACCTTGGATATAAGTTGTAAAATAAATAAATAATAAAACATGCATGGCAATACACGTAAATAACATAGTTAATTATGAATAATGCAACAATACAGTGTGACTGTAAAATCGACTGGTTGTGGGTTTGATCCCCACTCGAGGAAATGAAATATTTATTTACATTTATATTTTCATTTCTTCGCTCTGGTGTCGAGGCAAAACGCGGCGTTGAGTTCCGCCATTCAACACGCAATGCCTTCAAAATTCGGCGGAAAGTGGGGAATGGAGTGTCTTAACACTAGGTTCCCTCTGCCTGCTGCTGCCCGGCTGCTGCCCTGCTGTGTGAGAGATACAGCGTGAAGCTGATTAAAAAAATGAATAATACAATCAACATATTTTCAATATCATGTAACTATATCGTGGCTGATACCGTCTCGTAGTACGCTCGCGGTAATAATTTTAGAAAAATATTGTATAATTTTGTAGTAATAAAACAACGTATTTAATTCTTAAAACAAAAATTTATAGCACTAGCGACCCACTTGCAGCTTCGCCAGCCTAAGCTTATTATTATATTATAGCCAAATTATACAAAATCTCTCCATAAATTATAGCCTATATGTTATTCTGATATATAAGCTATATAACTATAAAAAATCTATCAATCATAAGCATAATATACACATACATATATATATATATATATATATGTATATATATATATATATATATATATATTCAGGTTCATGCTGTATTCCACATGTGGAGGGGGAAAGTAGATGAAACCAATCATTAAGACACTTTTCCAATTTCCGTCGAATTCTGGAGAAATTGGATGTTGAGTGGCAGAATCCAACGCCAAACTTTGCCTAGTTGCAAGAGCGACGGAATTAAAATATTTCATTCCCCCTGGTCAGAATTGAACCCACAACCGTCACGTTTACAGTCACACGCGTCGTCCACCGCCGACAATGACTTCAATAAGTATATATAATTGTATGTATAATATATATTTTTTCAGGAGGATAATATATTACATATAGCGCCCTGAATACGTAATCTATAACTGAACCCCAGCTTTTACTGCATTACTGCGTGGAATAGTAACTTAAATATTTTATGTGCGGACAAGTGTGGCTTTATGAATATTTTTGTATGGCTTTTTCGATCCATATATTAGCGTATGTAATTTGTTTAGGAAATTGAGTGTTTATAGTACTCTATAGATTGAAGCTTGGTGATTGTGGGTTTGATTACCATGGAAATGGTTATGTTCAAATTACTTTCATTTGCAACTCAACTCGCAATCTTTCTTGTTTTTTTATCTTAAGTATCTTTAGCCTAGTTTTCTTATCTTAAGTATCTTTTATATATAGCAATTTACATCATACATTCAGTCCAATGTGGCGCAAGGGCACAAGCGTGCCGACTGCAGACGCGACAATTGTGAGTTCGATTCCACTAGGGGGAATGAGTTATTAAATATTTCCATTTCTTCGCTCTGTAAGCAGGTAAAGCGCAGAAAGTCGGGAACAGAAGTGTTAGAATGGAAAGTGAAGTGTCTTAACACTAGGTTTCCATGACGTGTCTCCTACCCTGCCATAACTTATTGGTGGATATAAAACATCATACAAAAAGCAGCTTTGCTTTCTTAAGCAAACGTCTCAGACAGACATCATGTAGAGATGAATATAAACAATATATAAGTACATATATATAAACATATAAATATATGTATGTATTTACATGTACATACATATTAATTGTAGAGCCCTTTGACTTAGAAAGCCTTGTTAAGTGCCTCTGTTTCTACAAACTAGACCAATCATTGACAGAAACCTATAGCCACTAGGACTCTACTAGTGATATGGCCTATACTAGTGATATGCTGGACTACTACTACTGAAAATTTTATTTTTTTCTTTTTAGCTTTAATTTTTTACTTAAAAAATAAGAACACTAGGTTAAGACACTCTGTCCCCATTAAGCCACTTTCGTTGCCCAATTTTCACTAAATTCTGGAGGCATTCCATCTTGACAGGTAATGTTCAACACCGCGCTTTGACTCATTACCAGAGAGAGGAAATGAAAATATAAAATGTTTCATTTCCTCGATTGGGAATTCAACCCACAACCTTCTTACGTTTACAGTTTCGTGCGCCTTCGCCACAATTGGCCTAGTAAAATTAGAGTTCATAAAAAAATATACCATACAGATTGAACCCATCGTGGTGCAATGGCACAGCGTGTGACTGTATAGCGACGGTTGTAAGTTCGATTTCTAAACGAGGAAATGAATTATTTTCAACAATCTTATCTATTTGAACGAGTAGTTCCTGAGATTAGGGCATTAAACCAAACAAGCTCTTCGGTTAAATGAAATACAAAATATGAAACATATTTTTTTAGAAATATTAATAAATAAATGTTTTAGTTGTATAAACCTAAAACTTGCAATAATATAACAATTCTACTAAAGACAATGGTTGCAGGGCTGAATGAAACAACGGCCAGTGTAGAATATACTCGTAGAGCTACGGGCAAATTAGACAAAATAGCAGTTAAATGGTGACCTCGGTTGGATGATTGGTGTAAATCTCTTTGAATTTACTAGCAAATTGTATGGAAGATGTTGGACTTTATGGCTAAGTGCTACTGCATTTCGAGCATAGATTAATATAGATGTATTTTGTACTAGGTTTCATGTTGTCTATGTAGATATAGTATATGTAAGCCGATAGAAAGACCGTCGTGGCGTAGTGGGAAAGCGTAACTGTAAACGTGATTGTTGCGAGTTCGGTCACTTGGGGAAATGATTGTATTTTATAATATTTTTATTTTCTCTTTCTTGTAGACGAAATGTCTCGTTAAGTTTCGTCGCAGAATATACAACATCTTGAAAGTTGAGAAGGAAACGGGGAACAGGATGTCTTAACTCTAGGTTCCCACACAACTATATACAGGATACATAATGAAGTTAGCATATATATAGTATAGCTAATATAGTTATATGTAACATTTTAATAGAACAATCTTATTTTATCTTTATTTTTGCTATTTTTAACTGATATTATTTAAAATCAATCAATGAAATCTTATCTTCTCCATCCATCCATCTTAAAGAATGTTAGTTCGTAGGTCGTCATTGACTGACATTTTTTTATAATTTTACGATGGTTTTTATAATAAACGAAGTNGTTCCAGCAAGAATTACACAAATCTTCGTCCCCGGTTACTACATCCTCTTTGGCGGCCGACTTTAATAACTTTAAAAGTTTCACTCTATCTGCATTGAATACACTGCAGAGGCAGGTAGAACTCATTACACGTGAAATGGACCGCCAGGAGATGCGCCGACGGAGAAAAATGTTGCTATTCCATGGAATTGCAGAAAAAAAATCGGAAGATGTTTTAGATAGGGTTGTTACTGTCATAGGCGATAATTTGGATCTAACTGATTTTTCAAGTGCCAGTATAAAATCATCGTATCGGTTGGGGCCGCCTTCAGAAAAATCTCGCCCCATTATTATCAAATTTGTGGATGTTACTACGCGAAATAAAGTTTGGTATGCCAAGACCAAATTAAAAGGTACCGGTATTACACAGTCGGAATTCTTAACAAAGCCTCGCCATAGAGTATTTCTTGAGGCAAGGCAGCGCTTTGGCGTTAACAAGTGCTGGACGAGAGAAGGTAATATTCACGTAATAACACCTGACGGAGCAAAACACCGTATTGAATGTGTCACTGAACTGGAGCACTTATTGGATTCTAAGTCACCACATAAAATAGTTCCCGCAAACAAAACTGCACACAAAGTAACAACTGCACGTCCGAAACGAATTGTAAAGAAATAATTATATATTATTTGTTTACTTTAAATCTGTCATCTGCATAATGTCTGTATAATATGTCAACCTTCACTTTTTTTTCTTTCATACTACCTTCAAGTTTTTTTTATTTTATTTTATTTTTATTATATAAATAATAAGCAGCAGTTACATCATAAGCATTTATAATAAATATTACCAATAATAATAACACAACTAATATAAAGCATCAGCTGTAACATTTTTTTTAAATTTTTTTTTATACATTTATTAATTTATTTTTTTTTTTCATGGTTTTCACGGCTTTTTAACTAACATGATTATTGGTTTTTTTTTAGTCTTATTACGTAATTTGACTGCTTATGACATGATATGTATGCTTTTTTTTTCTGTATAATATGAATGGTATTTTGTAAAAGCTCTTATTGGCAACTGGCAGGTGGGTTAAAAACTTAAAAACTTAAAAACTATTTTTCTTTATTATTGCACTATAATCACAATCTTATTAATAGTAGTACTTATTTATTATATATTTATATTATTATTATATTTACTGTGTAGTTTGTAGTTTACATTATAGTATCATAAATCTTTGTATACATACATAATATTTTAATTATTTTTTTATTTATTTTCTATCAAATTGCATATCTCTATTATTTATATTGTTGTTATTGTATTTGGAAAGTTACTTTATAATATTAATTGAATGATGTCCGACATTTCATATGATTCAGATTCCTTCTTCTCTGTTTCTTCTGTTTCAGAAGGTTCATCTGAAATCAGCTTTCAAAGCATTCATTCTTTAAATGACTGTTTGAGTTCTCATCTTTCTCCTTTTCCAAAAAATTTTAATGTGGTTCACATAAATGCTCAGAGTATTCCAGCACACTATTCTGATCTTCCTCTTTTGAAAATACTAATGCGCACGTTATATTAATATCAGAGTCATGGTTAAAGCCTTGTGGTGCCATCAATAGCATATTCGTTACCTGGATTTCATTTGATTCGAAATGATCGCACTGGTCGTAATGGTGGAGGAGTTGCCATTTATCTTCGCGATCACATATCATTTACAGTTATTAATTACTCCCAATATAATGCAAATGATGCCACTGGGCCTGAACATCTTTTCATTGAACTGATGTTCACGCATACATAAATCCTTCTTGGTGTGTACTACAGTCGATCACTTACAATAGATTTCGAATCTCTTAAAATGCTGCTTGAAAGACTGTCTCCTGCGTATAACCACTCAGTGATTATGGGAGATTTAAACACCTGCCTCCTGATAAACGATATTTGAGTAGGTCGGTTAAAGGCTATATTAAACAGCACTAATATTAGATAGAGAGATAGAGGGAGGATGTACCTCCCTCTATCTTCTACTCATTTATTTATGAACTGTACTCCTTCCCTTTTGGATTTTTTATTTTATTATTTAATTTTTATTTAATTTTAGTCTTCATTATATTGACCATGTTGAACTATATGATTAATGCAATGTAACGGCAAATTAAAATGCATTTTTTCAGTGGTCATCCTCATAATAAAAATAATGCAAAGACCAAATATAAAAATGACTCTTCTGATATTAATCGTGAGAAATATGTTAAAGCTCGGAATCGATGTAACAGGGTGTGTAGGGATAATCAATGACGCCATATCCATAAGTCTGTTGTTGAAGAAGACAACCCAGAAAAAGTTTGGAATTTTCTAAGAACACTTGGAGTTGGGAAGGCAAAGCAAAACACTTATCCTTGTAATTTAGATTTAAATAAATTAAACAAACATTTCTCACCATCTGTTACATTACTGCATTGATGTAGCTACTAAATTAAGTTCTCAAAATCAAATTCGCGCCTTGCCCACTCCTAAAAATCCTATATTTAATTTCGCTCAATTCACTGAAAGTGATGTTAAGGAGAATATACTGGCGATTACTTCTGATGCTGTTGGTTATGATATTAGTCGTAAAATGATCATACCAATCCTTGATATCCTTATTCCTATCCTAACGACAATTCTTAACTTTTCCATAAATACTTGTACCTTCCCTTCATCTTGGAAAGAAGCTCAATTAATACCATTGCCTAAGAACCGCAATCCTTCCACCATGTCTGACTACCGTCCTATATCAATCCTACCATTCCTATCAAAAGTTCTTGAACGTCTTGTAAACCAGCAATTTAGTAAATACCTAACAAGCAATAACCTTTTTAATCCTTTCCAGTCGGGGTTTAGGCCTGGTCATAGTACGACTACTGCATTGGTTAACGTCTCAGATGATATTCGTTTAGGCATGGAGAATCATCAAGTGACATTGATGATTTTAATTGATTTTAGTAACGCATTTAATACCGTAGATTTTGATATCCTTTTGGCAATTATGTATTCTCTTAACATATCTCCTAAAGTGATTGATTGGTTTCATTCTTACTTGCATGGTCGCAAGCAACGTATCCGGATTCAGGAGTCCTATTCTGAATGGTGCCCGGTGCTTGCTGGCGTTCCGCAAGGTGGCGTGTTGTCTCCTCTATTATTTTCACTTTTTATTAACTATTTTTGTCATAAACTTGCTTCTCCCTATCACCTTTATGCTGACGATCTTCAAATATATCGTCAGTGTTCGCTGCACGATCTTACGAATGCTATAACAACACTGTCTCAAGAACTCACAAATATCTCAATACGGAGCAAATCTCTGGGCTTGGTGATTAATCCGAAAAAATCTCAAGCTATTATAATAGGTAGCCCAAGGCTTATTTGTCAAATTCCTTTAAACGACTTACCTAATATATCGATTGACGGAGTAATAATCCCTTTTACAGAAAAAGTAAAAAATTTAGGAATTATATTTGATCAGCATCTGTCTTGGAAGCCACAAATCAGTGAGCTAAGCCGTAAAGTATTTTCATCTATTGCATCATTACGTCGATTACGCAACTTTCTACCCATTCCTACTAAAGTTGCGCTGGCACAATCGCTCCTATTACCAATTCTTGATTATGCTGATTGTTGTTATCTTGATTTAAAAGAGGAGCAATTAAATAAGCTTGAGCGTCTCCAAAATATCTGCATCAGGTTTATATTTGGACTACGCAAATATGACCACATTTCCGAATTTCGTACAAAGCTCAAGTGGCTCCCAATTCGACTTCGCCGGAATACACATGTTCTTTGTCTTCTCTATAACATTCTTTTCAATCAGTTTTCCCCTTCATATCTCAAAGAACGATTCAAGTTTTTATGTGAATCACACGATCTCTCTCTCCGCTCCAAGAATACCTTATCTCTAAAAATTCCTTGCCACTCTTCTTCCTTTTACACAAATTCTTTTGCAGTTAAATCCGTACGCTTGTGGAACTCTCTTCCAATAACAGTCAGACAAGCTAAAACCTTAAAGACATTTAAAAAAAGACTTAAGGAATATTACATGACATGTATGTATGTATGTATGTATCAATATGTGTAGGTTTAATTTTATTAGTTTATTGTATGTATTGCATTTATATGTTAATTTATATATTATTAATTTATGATATACTCAGTGCACCTCTTCCCATTTAATTCAGTATCTCCTCTACCACAAGGTTGCCTGGAAGAGATTGCTCATTTAGCAATAAGGCCGCCTATTGTACTATCATATCGATAATTATGAACATCATTTTGAATGTAATAATCGGTGTACAATAAAGAGTATTTTACTTTACTTTTACTTTACACAAATAATTAAAAAAAAATGTGATTAGAAAAATTTCACACGCATATTTTGGGGCAGCGAATATACTGAACGGGTGTTAAATTTTTAATTTTAGCCTTCATATTATTTAGTGTGACGAGAGACCCGAGAGTTGTGTGTTAAAAGGGCCGTTTTACAGTCTCGTTACGAAAATCCAGGTCTTTACGTATTCGAGACCCGATCGGGTCACTGTTATGTGGGAAAAATTTACTGTATGCATACCTCTATAGAACATACATACATATATTCTGACAATATTTTGTTGGTGTTGTTGATGTTATTTCTAACGTTTGACATATTCTGTAATTGGAATGAATGCAATCATTCGCATACATCTAAGTGTCGCAGTAAGTCGATGTTTTTGTAAAACAACATTCAATACAACCAAACGAAGTGACATTAAACTGCTTTAAAACGAATCGTTTTTAAAAACCAACCAACCGTACATCTATTATTACTCTTTACCACCAATGGCGGTGGAAATAAAAAAAAGAACTTTTTGTAAAATACCCACATTTATGTGAATAAATATTTTTCAGTCAAACGAATGAAGCGTTGAGTTCAAACTTATTTTAACAATTTTGTTTAACTTTGTTCCTCGTCCTATGGGATCAATTCGCTTTACAGCGTTAGAGATTTGACGGTTGGAAAGTTCATAATTTTTTTATATAATAGCTCTGCAGTGCACCTTGGGACTGTTATATNTATATATATATTTATATATATCATAGTTGTGGGCTGTATCCTGCATATTCCAGGAAGACAGAGGGAACCTAGCGTTAGGTACTCTGTTCCTCTCTGTACGCCCAATTTTCGAGACACTGCGTCTGGTCGCCCGTCGCTGTCAATACAGTCAATACAGTGTGCTCTGCGATATAAGACGTCAATAAATTAGAACAAAATCCTCACCTCACCACTAAAGCAGCCGAAAGGCTAAAATTTCTAATTTCAACGTATATAATTGACGTTTTGGAACCAAAACGATTAATCGAGTAAAGGATCCAACTCGAATAATGTCTACCCCTCACCACCTTTGTAATAGCTTCTGAGGCTGTCATTCTAAAATGGCATTACGAGGTAATCTGTAATTGTCTGCCGATAATTAGAGCGACGGCCCTTTTGCCTATTTTAGGCATACATTTTATTTCTAAGTAGTTTTGTTGGAATTTAAATGTGGATATTTAAAATAGATTATTTAGCTTAACGTAATGTTTGAGCCCAGTCGTGGTGCAGAGGTACAAGCATGTGAATGTAAACGCGACAGGTTGTGGGTTCGATTCCAACCCAAGAAAAGTAAAAAAATAATATTTTCGAATGAAATTTTTAATATTAACGAGAACGAAGTGACGCCGTGTGACGGTAAACGCTATAGATGTAAGTTCGATACTTACTTGGATTATTATAATTTAATTATTATAATTTAAAATAATTTTATTATTATTCTAATGAAATCAACTTTAAATATGAATTAAATAAGGTGTCATGAAAACGATACAGCTTCGGAGCTACAACGCCACACAACAACACAAGAACAGACATACAGGCAAACAACACTCTAATTTAACACCAGAAATTAAAAACCAAATATGGACCAGCCAATACAATATGTATGTTAAACGACAGCTTTTATTGTACATATCATAATGAATGGTACATTATCTTGTTGATTCAAGGATTTATTACCGATAGCGCTCGCTCCCGGCGCGTATATTATACATCTGTTCGGAAGTTCCTAAACCTAATAAATTTGCTGTAGTTTACGTCCGTGACTTTACTTGAGCGAACAAAAATATTCATCCAAATCCAAAACCATTGTTAATTAATTTTTTTGCCTCACGATGGCTATTTTCAAGTATTATATCCCGCATAATAGCAGGATAGATACAGGGAACCTAGCTCTAAATCTTTTACATACTTTCTGTCAATTTTTTGAGACATTGTGTGCTGAGTGACATACCACCAAACCAGAGCGAGGAAATGAAAATAGTCATCCCCTACGGAAATAGAATCGAACCGGGAACCGTCACGTTCGTAATCAACAATTGCACCATGACGGCCTCGATGGCCTTTCTCATTTATCGAAATACAAATGTACGTTACAGAATATATGTAATTACATTTCACTCCGCCGAGAGTCTCAATACGTAATTAAATTTATAATTCCGTAGGAAAAGTTGCGATCCGTCCAGGTTATTGGGGCAGAGCTCCAGAGGATGGTTTGTTTTTGCTTTGCCTCGATTATATTATTTATGTTTTAAATTATTCACAGATCTTACAATGGTTGAGGCAATATTTGATGATTGCTGGTTCAATTTTTATTTGGGAGAATGCTAAATTAAATTAGTTTTATGTTTTATATAGGATGGGCAGGGACAAAGAGCATAATTGTCAAGACCCTCCAATCCCTAATTTCCGCTTTACTTCGGATAGATTAGCATCTTGAATAGCAAAACTCAACTCGGCCAGTGGGAATAGAGCCCACGAAAAAAATCGGCAACAAATTTTGAAACATTACGTGTCTAGTAGTGGAACTCAACGCCGCGCTTTGCCTCGACACCAGAGCGAAGAAATGGAAATATAAATGTAAATTAATATATCATTTTTTCGAGTGAGGATCGAATTCACTACCAGTCGATTTTACAGTCACACTTTGTGCCCCTGCGCCACGACTGGCCTCTAGTTCAGGAAAAAAATTAAAAACTATAAATTTGTGGTCAAATCTTACAAAATAATAGCCTAAAAGGAGGCAAAATTTGGAATTAAAGCCGCTAGTTCAAGCGACGTATCAGATGAAAGGTCTCTGGCTATGCTAGGCTTGAATATCAGACTTCTAATTTTTGTACTGTTATGAGGATTTCGCTTAATCACTTTTTAAAAAAGAATAAAA